>SNQJ01S0053316.1:196181-207275 GCA_010110895.2 Picea sitchensis
ATTTCAAGTTAGGGTTGTTGACTAATCCAAAACTAGTCATGTGAGACTAAAGAAAAGTTTGATGAAAATGCTAGTCTCTTGTTGTTAAAGTTAAGGAAGGTTTGCAATTATGTGATCATATACACCAGGTCTATTACAGATTTACAAATCATATTTGGATGATGAAATTGATGAGGGCTTTTGGTTAAGGTACATGTTGGGTACATGTTTGAGACAAGTAGTTGATGAGTTGGCACATACATGAGGTGTATAGTTGATGATGCTGGTACATATTGATGAGTCGTAGTTGATGAGTAGTTGACACGTGATTGGTATAGGTTGGTGCATGTTTGATGCACTTGTTTATGGTACAAGTTGATTACAGGTTGAGGTACAGGTTGATGCATGGTTCAGGTTTATTGGTACATGTTTATAGCGGTATGTCTCATAGTGATAGTGTGACAGTGGTTCCATCATTCTACTTCTATTTCAGGGCGGTTGGATGGGGCAAGGATAGGTGGTTGTAGCCACCTTTTGGTTGTAGTCGTAGAACATAGGGGGTTGTAGCCTCCTTCTGGTTGTAGCCAGATGATAGGGGAGTTGGAGCTTCCTTCAGGTTGTAGCATGAGAAACAAGGGGGTTGCAGTCTCCTTCCAGTTGCAGCTGGAAAACAAATGAAGTTGGTGCTTCCAATGAATGTGATTCTTCAAGACATATAAGAAAAAACATTCTATGGTTTTCTCCCACTTTTGGTTTCCACGTAAAACACTGGTGTATAGTGTATGCGTATGATTGTTCATTTGTTCATTGCTCATTATTGGATGATAATTCTACATCGATATAACACTTGGATTATTTGGTTAAAAAGGATTATAATTGCTCTATTACTAATTCACCCCCCTCTCACTAATCCAACAACAGGATCCCCTCATGAAATTGTTGGATGAGAAAAGCGCCATTGTCCAGCATTAAAGCATCTTTTGATAATTTGTGAGTCGAGGAGTTTAATTCTCTGTAAATGTGAGAATAAGAAAAATAGTCTATATTTTCCAAGAACTCCCTTATATGGCCCAAAAATAGTTGAATACGAACCACTTGAATTTGTATCTCTCTGTTAGCCTAGTTTGGGACACATTTTGAATCCCCCATTATTTGAACTCTTTTATTATTTATAGAAATTACTGAAAACAATAAGGAACATAAAGCCAAGAACTTTGCTTTCATATTTGTTCCCCAAAATGGGCAATATCTGATCTCAAAATAATGTGCAACATCCAAATGTAAGATAGCACCAACACCACATCTCTGCCGGTTGTCTTGGAATGCACCGTTGAAGAAGGCCCAAGGAAAATTGGGATCCAATTCTAGCATTATGGGATGGTGCTTCTTTGGCATTTTAGAATGAACCTTATAACCACAATCATGTTTTTGAATAAGCCGCACGACAACCTCCTCTTAAATATGCAGAGGTTTCCAACCCACCATACAAAATATACAAAGATGTAAGGAATAGATCTATACTCGTTTAAAACTTTCAATCCCATACAACCTTCAAACCATTCCTCTAAGCATCCTGCGAAAAACCCAACTGATATTTTGAAAAGAGGAGCAATGAATTCCCATACATGACGAGCATAAGAGCACATAGTGAAAAGGTGATTTTCCGATTCCTCATTCGATCTACACTTAGTGCACCAGCTTGGGCCTATCCATCCTCTTCTCAAACTGACATCCCATGTTAACATTTTTTTCTTCATTTCCAACCATAACAAGATCTACATATTTAATGGAGCATGTAGTTTCCACAGAGGGGACCACCACCATTTTTGTAATCCATTGAAGTCTTCTTCTGCCAACGATAAATAAAATAGTTTTACGACATAATTTCCAGAAAGAGGATTTTGAGCCCAACACAAAGAATCCTGATCTTCATCTTTGAGAGAAATTAAATTTTCCAAGAGAATTTTCATGAAGTTTGCCCATTCTTCTTTGTGACAGTCTGCAATACCGATATTTGAAACACCTATCTAAATAGACCTCCTTGTATCGTCCCTTAATAAAAGACAAGCATCTCTGAACGATAATATACCCACGTTGTGAAGATGACTTATTAGATCTTCCAACAAATTATGGGCCCCTATCAAACCCACCTAGGGATCCTCTTCAATTCAAATCTTTCTCCCACAACCTATTTTCCATGCCAACCATTTCCCAATCATAGTGAAAGAATTGACCATTGTTTTCTAGACAATAGAATTGTGTAAAACAAATTTGTGAGAATTACGAATCCCTTCTTCTATGTTTGAACCTGCCAAATATTTAACTAACATAACTTTGCCAAACAACATTTGATCGTAAATTAGCCTCCACGGGATTTTTCCAGTCAAATCTTTGTTGAATCTGACCAATTTTTTTATCCCCCACCCTCCCAATTCTTTTGGCATTGCTAGCTTTTTCCATTTTACCAAAGGGATACCGTCAACGTCTTTTTTGCGAGACCAAAGAAAATAAAAGCATATTTTCGGATTTGTGTTAGTATCCCTTTGGGTAACTTAGCAACTGAGGCACAAAAAATTGGAATACTACACAACACTCACTTGATGAGAACCAGTTGCCCACCACGTGACAACCAAAGATTGACCCACAACCCAATACACACTTGAATTTTCTTAACAAGCCAAAACCAATATTTGAACAAATATGCATTTGGTAGTAAATGAAAGCCCAAGTATTTAAAGCTAACATCAATATCAACCTGCGTGTATGGAAGGAGAGACCTCATAAGTGAATTCAAGTCATCATTTAGAGCATGAGTGCGAATAGGGGACTTTTTATGATTAATATCCATCCATGTAGCTTGGAAAAAAGATTCAACATATCTTTTAAAGCTTCAAACTCCCACTGGGATCCTACACTAAAAATCATCACATCATCAACGAACAAGATGTGAGTTGAAATAATGAATCTGAAAAGTCTAGGCTTTTATATCTTCCTCTAGATTTTGCATTATTGATGAGCTTTCTCAAGCCCTCGACCACTATTAAGAAGAGGAACGAAGATAGTGAGCATCCTTGACAGAGGCCTCTAGAAGACTATTTTTTTTTTGAAGGGGAGCCATTAATTAACACTGCGAAGGAAGCTGAGGAGAAGCAACTCAGAATCAAGTTAATAGAATGAAGATTAATGCCCATTTGTATCAAAGCAAGACGCATAAAACCCAACTGACTTTATCGTGAACCTTGGAAAGGTCAATTTTCAATGCAAAGGTTGGGATATTTTGAGTCTTAATAGTATTTAAAGCTTCCTAAGTTAATGAGACCATATCATGAATTTGATGGTTAAATAAAAAACCAAACTTCTCCTCTATTATGAATTCACTTGGCAATATCTTCACTCTAGTTGCAATGATCTTGGTTACCGGTTTATAGATCATATTACAACACGAGATTGACCTAAAATATGCAAAGGATTTAGCCTCTTGTGACTTAGCAATGAGAACTAGAAAGGGTCTATTAAAATATCTAAACATGTTACCAAAAGACTGAAACTCTTGAACCACTTTAAGAATATCCCCCTTAATCAAGTAGAATAAACCTAAATAAAATTCATTAGTTAATCCATCAATGCCCATAATTTTTATTTTCTGGAAATCCTTGAGAGTGCAAAGCAGTTCTTCTTTTGAGATCTTTACGAGAATGATATCATTCATTTCTTATGTAAAACCTCTAGGAAAGAGGTCAATCACCTTGAGAATTTCAGGAATCAGACATTCCCCTAGGTTCTTTGAAAAAAGTCAAAATGAAAGTGGTGCCAACCTCAACAATTTTGGAGTGTGATTTTAGGACTTGGCCACTTTGATCCCTAATTTCTAAAACAATGTTTAAATTTTTATAGAATTAGGTGAATCTCTAGAAGAATTTTGTGATACGGTCACCTTCTTTAATCCATATTTCCCCGCTCTTAAGGCACCATTTAGTCTCCTCTAAAGCTAATAGGTTCTTGTGTTTTTCCAATAGCCTTCCTAAGGATTCCACCTCCAAGGAGAATAATGATCATGTTGGTTTATCGACTAGCAGGGCTTCAAGATTCCTTTCCACCTCTTTTAGTTCATACTGAGTTTTATCATTGAAAAATTGAGCCCATTGCTTGGTTAAAGAAGAAAATTTGGAAATATTACATGCGAACTTATGCATATAGGAAGAATTGTCGTCCTCTTTTAAAGGAGCCTAGGCATTTTTAATTAGGGAAATATACCCCTCTTCCTTGACCTAGGAATCGTTGAATTTCATTGGAGAAGGAGGATTTTTCCCAAGAGACTCAATTTTTAAGAGAATTGTAAGGTGGTCTGAATTCCCCCCCATTGAAACCCAAGAGGGCCATCTCCAACCTTGATTGAGCAGATCTTTAGAAACAAGAAAACGATCGAATCAATTTGCAACAAAATGCATCCCTTTCTTTCCATCACTCCAGGTTTGTGACAATTTGACCGGTTCTAAATCGACCATGTGATTTTTACAAATCCAATTAGAGAAAAATTTTTCTTAAGGGTCCCTATGAGGAGATTCTCCCTAAACTTATCTCAACAAGAGCATGAAATTTAAGTCCCCTCCCATAATTAGACTGGATCACCCCATCAAACTAGAGGTGTTGAGACCTTCCCAGAACAAGGGTATTTCCACATATGGCCCGTATAAATTGATAACCTTAACAAAAAAACTTAAAACACGATCCTCCAAATCCACCACAGTCCCGAAGGGAATCACTTGAGATGACCTGATCACAAGCCTAGGAAACCAAGCTGTAATAAGTCCCCTTGACATACAAGTTGAGTCTAAAGAGAAGAAGGTCCATCCTTTTAAAAAAGGTCTTAAGGCTTCTTCAACCTTATGTCCAACGCACATAGTTTCTTGTAACCTTACAATATCAAGTTTATGAATAAGAACTAATTGTTTGAGGGCAAGCACTTTTAGGGGTATCCCCAAACCCCAAATTTAAAGATATAATAATCATTGAGTAAACCCTGCATGGGTTTCCCCCACTCTAAGGGCCCGAAATATAGTAGCCCATTTCCCATTTCTTATATCTTTTATGCCTTGAATTTGAGTTGGGGATAAGTGAGACTTTCTCCCTACCCGTACCCCTTAATACTTATCCATAGCAAGAACTCCAGAAAAGGAGTAACCCCTTTGGATCCGACCTTCGATCTAAGGAGGTAGTCTAACTTGGGCAGTATCCTAATTCCACATGATAGAATGTGAAAATTTGGGCAGTATCCTAATTCCATTGTCCAATGCTCATCAATCCAATATTGGAGAGCCGAAGGTCTGATAGAATTACCACTGAAGCGGCCCATGACAATTCGACCCAACATTTTCGTGATGGCACCCAAAGCCACATCATCCTCGACCACCATTCTTCGGTGTTCCCTATTCGCCCTCCAACACTTACTTTTCTTTCCTTTTGGGAGACGATCACAAAGCGAACCAAAATTCAGAGGAGAAACTCAGAGGGATTGGTTCGTTTCACAAATTTAAGTTTCAAGCTTTCATGCAGAGAATGATCACCATCTACCCCTTCAATCACCTTTTTTCGCAAAGAGATTTGGTGGGAATACGTAGGGGGGCATTTCCCATAAAAAATCACCTCTTTAACTACATGGCTCATCTTGGGAGCCAAAACCAATAGATCGTGGATCAAATTAAGATATGATGGATGAGGATTGACCTCTGGGAAGGTCTGTTTACTTCTACAATTTATTCAAGGTATATAGAAGAGAGAGTTGACGTGGAGGGTAAAATGGGAATGCATTAAACCTAAGGTCTCCTCGGTTAGGATAATATTGGTTGATGATATCCAAATGAATAAAGTGGTGTTAATGGCTTCCCCGACATTGCTTGGCAGATTATTTGGTTGAAGGATGGGGGAAAAATCTATTGTACAAGTAGATGTTGAATGCGTGGGAGGTTAATATTTGTTATTCTTCATTTTCTTTTTAGCCAAACTATGGTTAGGATTTAGATTTCACTCATCTAGGAATTTGGAGAAAATTATAAGGAAATGTTTGCAATGTGGTTTGACCTCGTTGTTTCTGAAACTTTGGATCCCTTCCTTCGATGCAAGTAGATAATATGTAAATACTATCCCAATATGGGTCAAGTTACCTGAACTTTCAATTGATTTATAGTCCATGGATATATTTAGGGAAATTGACAATTCTTTGGGTCATTTCTTGGAAGCCAACCTAAGTTTCAAGGAAACCGCTTGTATTATGGTTACAAAGGTCCTTGTTAGGATTGACCTCTACCCTAATATGAGTCAAGTTTCCTAGGCTTCCAGTTGATTCATTGTCTATGGATACATTGAAGGAAATTGGCAATTATATGGGTCATTTTTTGAAAGTTGACCTAAGTTTAAAGGAAACTAGTTGTATGATGGTTGTAAAGGTCCTTGTTGGGATTGACATGTGACAGAGTTTGGCAAGGTAAATTACTTTACAAAAAGGAAACCATACTTTTGTGCAAAACCTCGATTATCAGGGTATCCCTTTTCAATGCCTTAACTGTCATAAGCAGGATCACCTAATTGCAAACTGTGATATGTCTTTCAAGAAGAGGAGATGGGCACAAAAATAAGGGGATGTCTACATTATGGTTGAGACCCCTCCTACAACTCAAGCTTCTGATAACTCTGTGAAGGAATTTTTAGTTGAAGTTCAGCTAGAAGAGGTAGAGTCTATATCTAATATTCAAAATGGGGTACCAACCAAAGATGTTATGCAAATGGAAGATATGGATGGAGTCAATGAGCAACCTACAAGTGTTGATTTCATGGTAGAGTTGGAGGAATTGAATTCCTCAAAAAATTGCCTCGGTAAGTCATTGAAAATCCTCTCCTCTTTATCATGTTCTAAGCCTATTGTATGTGCTTTAGGTTGGAATTAATGGGTAGGTGAATCCGTTGTAATGAATGAGTTCGATGTTAAGTGGATGGCAAGGCTGGGTTTAAATTTTCCCTAGGGTTTTGTTGGAAATTCATTGGCACATGCCTTAGGTTTTGAGAGGAGCCCACTCTTTCAACTTCCCTATAGTGCAATCTTGATATATGTGATCCAAAATCATCATTATATATGAATTTTGATGGTGGGGGATTTATCTAAGAGGCCATACAATCTTCAATCTAAGGTTCCTACATTGTCAAAGGGAGGGGATTCTGATGGGGGTTTGGGTCCAAATCCTTGCAAATGGGGGGAAGGGCTAGGGAGGAGCATAAGATCAAACCTTTCCTTAATACAAGAAATGGTTTCCATAAAAATGGTGGAAGGAAAAAAACCTCTTATAACATGGGTTCTTAAAGCATTTACAACCCCAATTTCTCTTCCCTCATGATCTACCTATCACTGAATGTTAGAGGGTAAGGCCATCCTTTCAAAAGATCAACCTTAAAGAGCTTGATACAAGTTTATAGTCCAATTTTTTTATTGTTACGGGAAACTATGTGCGAAAGGGGGAGAATGGTTTCTAAGTTGGAAATTTTGTTGGGGCGTTGGGAGTTTTCCTGTTTAGATGCTAAGGGAAAGTCTAGAGGTTTGGTTATTGGTTGAAACACTAGAGGGATCTCATGCATTAACAATTTGGCCTTTCCTCAGGTTTGGACATTGTGCTTTTTTTCCAGGAGTTGGGGATTGAGCTAATAGTCCTGGACATTTATGGGACATATCTCATGAGAGAATAATATTAGACAAATTTGTTTGGGATGCAAGTTCTAAGGAATAACAAGGTTATCTTCAAGGATGATTTAAACTGTTCATTAGGCATAGCTTAAGTTTGGGGTACTCATGCTTAGGTTAAAATCTCACATTATTTTTCATTGTCTGTTTTGAGGAAGTGGAGTTTATTGATATTGCTCCTATAAATTTGGGCCCTACGTGGAGGAATAAGAATGTTGGGGACGACAAGTTCTTAATTTCAAAAGATTTTTCCAATGATCATATTTTAGTTAGACATGGGTTGGTTTGGGGGGAAATATGATCATAGTCTTGTATTATTGGAAGTAGCAAAAGGAAGTCTCAAGCCATCTAACCCTTTCAAGTTTAATCTCGAATGGATAAAGGATCAAGACTTTGTCTCCTTAATAAAAGGAACATGGATTCCTTTTAATTAGGCACCTAATGCTTATGTTGCTATCCAATTTGCAAAAAATCTCATGTTGAATAAAAAAGTGGCTTCACGATGGACATTTGCAAAAAGAAAAAATGATGAGAAGAATCTTTCTAACATTGAATATCAATTGAACCAATGTTCTGAGAGTAAGCTATCTAGGTTTGAAAGTGAGGAGGTAAAAGAGACTATAGTATACCTAGGGAGGTAATATGGGGTACGTAGGGAGGTACCCAATGGGAGTAATAATAGATATATAACTATGTGCATGTAATAGTGTGAACACAATAAAGGTGATAATCCTTTCTAGAAGGTTCCACCTACTAAAATATTCCTTCTCTAGAATGTTCCTAGGAGATAGAAAGTGCTATATAAAGAAGTATAAGAAATGGAATGAATCTTAGTGAAGAATAATGTAATTGATGAGCAAGCAAGTATTGTTTGAGGGGTGGATTCTTTCCGTAAGGAATAATATATGGTGTTACCCTACCTCAAGGGTTTTATCTATTTCTTGCATTGAGTATTTTATGTGGATGATTTGAGTTATTTCTGAAGTTATATTTTCAGATCATTTAGTATCAAAGCACTTTCTTTAGCCAAAGAAAGGAAGAAATTTTGGTTCTTTTTGCAGTTTTTTTTAAGGGAAAAAAGGGGGTGGTGCACTTCAGATTGATTTATGAAACTTTATGAGCATAATTTGTAGAAAAAAATGGACATTTGAATTCTTCTGAGAAAAATACCCGATTTAAAAATAATAATAATCTGAAACAGAGCCTCAGAAGTGAAGTTATCAACATTTTAAATTCGACACAATTTCAGGGTTTTTCCAAAAAAGTTGTGCTATTTGAACAATAAGTTATTTTTAAGCCCTAGTTTTTTGTTGGAGAATATATACAAAATCAAAAGTCATCATGGAAAGAGAGGTGGAAAATTTGTCTACACTATGATTTCAAAGAAGATGCTCGCATATGGTAGGAATCATTTAATTATAACGAGTTGATGGCACTTTTTGATGAAGCATACAAAAAATCAATTTTAGACAAGTGGTCTCACACAAAGTGTAAGGATAAAGAAATGACCAAGGGTTTATTTTCATGTGGAAACTCTATATTACAGGTTCATGGTTGTATTCATAAAGAAAAGGTCATTGTTTCTAGTAACCCTAGTTGACAACAAAATTTGATCAATGTTCAATTGGTTAACAGATTGTAAGTTCCTACAAATAATCTTCAAAACATGCAGGTTGAAGGTGAAAATGTTCAAATTTTTAAATATTTGAAGATTACAATGGATAAATATGTGTTGCATTATGATTTTCATGCCATAGATGCGAATGATGTGGATGTTATTCTTGGATATCTTTGGATGGAATCAATGGGTATAGTTAATGTCAATGTGCAAAAGAAGTTTATCAAGCTTTGGTATAAGAAAAAGAAAATTACATTGCAGAATGTGTCTCTTAGTAAGAAGGAAGGGCCCATGGGGGAAAGAAAATAAGTGATTGTAGAGTTTGAAGTTGAATCATAGGCAGAGTCTACATAAGGACATGAAACAAAGCCCTAGGAAGGACACAATAAAGAAGCCATGGAGATTAAGGTTGAATCAAATACTAAAGTTAATGTATATCACCATCCACACCACATAGAGAATCAACAGTCATCAAGGCAGGGGTGTGAGCATCAACACACTTTTAATGGGATAACATGGCACCCGAAAGGAAACAAATCAAGAGGTGCTTGGAGGAGTACTAGCACTACATGACGATATCAGGATAGAGAAACAATCCTATGACACCAAAGGTGCGATAAGGATCAATATCAGGGTGATAGGGCAACAATTGGACATAATGTCCATCTTTCATTAGGAAGGATGGATGCTTGTACTTGGTATCATTTAGCTACATTGCTTAGTCTGTCATATTGTATGGTTTATTCTCATGTTTCGAGGATGAAACATGTGAAGGGGATGGAATGTAGTATACCTAGGGAGGTACCTAATGGAAGTAATAATAGATATATGACTATGTACATGTAATAGTGTGAACATAATAAATGTGACAAGGCTTTCTAGAAGGTTCCACCTACTAGGATATTCCTAGGAGATATAAAGTGCCATATAAACAAGTGTAAGCAATGGAATGAAGCATTGCGAATAATATTGTAATTGACGAGCAAGTATTACTTGAGGAGTGCATTCTTTCCATCAAAGATAATATATGGTGTTACTCTACCTCAAGGGTTTAACTATTTCTTGCGTTGAGTATTTTATGCAGATGATTTGAGCTATTTCTAAAGTTATAATTTCATATTTATTGAGGCACATAACATAGATTATCAATAAGTTGAAGCTTTTAAAGAGGAAATTACTTGAAGCAAAAGAGGCTAAATGGAGACTAAAATTCAAAGAATAAATGTCAATTGTATATGGAAGATACAAACCAAGGATGGTGAAGAGGTCACGAGCTTTGAAGACATTGGGAAGATGGGATTGGATGACTTTGCGGAAGTATACAAGGAAGAATGTAGGGATACTATTTCTAAAGTAGTAAAAATGTTAGGATATTTAGACTCTTAGGAGTTAGTTAAGATCAANGAAGAGGTCACGAGCTTTGAAGACATTGGGAAGATGGGATTGGATGACTTTGCGGAAGTATACAAGGAAGAATGTAGGGATACTATTTCTAAAGTAGTAAAAATGTTAGGATATTTAGACTCTTAGGAGTTAGTTAAGATCAATTTGGTCTAATGCATTTTTAGGTAAAAGTGTGCTTCTTTAGTATGCATTTGTAATTTTACTTAACACTGTCATGATTTGCTACATATTAAGTATTAGCTCACTTAATTGGAAGTTACTTTATTATACTTGAGAATTGCAAGTCAAACTTCATTGGCTATAGATTTTATTTATTTATTTTTTATTTATTTATTTATTTTTTTTATTTATTTATTTTCGAGTTTTT
>SNQJ01S0053316.1:207292-224592 GCA_010110895.2 Picea sitchensis
TGAAATTTTTTTATTGACAAACATTTTCTCGTTTGTCAAATATTTGTTAGAAAAATAAATTTAATTAAAAAATATAAAATATAAAATTTATTTTTACTATTTGTATCTGTAATATGTTTCATTAATATCTTCTTGCGCTAAAGTAATTGGGACACACGCACACACAAACATATCTTTGTGTGTGTGTGTGTATTTCAAGTGGGTTTCTGAGTGCAGTTTAGCATACAGGTGGGTGTTGTTGTGTATCTCATTGTTCCATGATGCCTTCTCTCCCCGCACCCCTCCACCCCCTCGAAAAAAGCACTTGCCTTGCTATTCAATTTGAATCAAAGACAACTTTCCAATACATATAGGCTCGAAGCCATTAAAACAAACTCATTATGAGTTTTTGTTCATGTCATTTATGGGAATTGAACTCGGGTGAGGAGGATAAAAATCATTCCTCACAACCATCCAAGCTAAACCCAATTGACCCACGATGCCTTCTCTTACCCCTGACATTTTTAAATAATAATTTTTTTAAATAATGAAGTATTCATAGTTTTGATTTCCATATGAAAATAAGTTAACCCAATGTTCAATTTAGGTTTCAAATAATTTCTGTATTGTGGCGATATTATTTTTGTTTGAAATGTTTTTCCACTAATCTCCAAATCTACATTGTTCCCAATCTATGTTGTGGTAATTCTCAACATTCAAATGTCTTTCTTCTAAATCTCCAAATCTATAATCTTCAACCATCTATGGTGTGGTAATTCTCAAGACTAGCCAATAATGTGTCAACATTTTTAGAATAACCAGATTGGGTTTTCTTGGTGGTGAGGAATGGAATATTATAAGGCCCGTTCACCTTTTCCGTTGAGTTCGTTGCTCACTTTTTGAATCAAACCATCATTTGATGCAATGAATGTATTCATTTGGGTTTGGTATTTAGTAAAAAGATAAATGTTCTCATATTTTGATGTTTTGTAATTTATCCTTATTAGTCTTTTGATGTTTTGTAATTTATCCTTATTAGTCCTTGTGGAAGACCGAGGATTATAGCGATGAGTTCATCGCTTACTTCCTATTAGTGTTCTCTTTGACTTTAATTTTTCTCCGAATTGCAATGTTAAATCATAGAAGAATCTAAATAATGATTTTATTAAATAAAAAAAATTGTTTTTTCTGAAATATTATTGGCTGTCAACTTTGAAGCCTTATTGCCATTATGGCGGTGTGCATTTAACAATGCATTTAATGCTTACAAATATTCATTACAAATATTTACGCCGAAAGGCGTACACCTATTGACAATGGGTAGATTTAATAGGGGTTTAGTGCTTAATAAGTTTTCTATGGACATGATTAAATATGGCTGGAATATTCTTAGTAGTCAGACAAAATAAATGGCTGTGATTTCAATCATTAACTTCCTAGCTATTATAAAGACATCCGTTTATGTGTTTACTTTCTTACATTTACCTAATCATATTTAAAAATTACTTTGATAGCTAATTGATTGCTAGGTAAATGATTAACAAAAATTAAAATATTAACACCAGATAAATGAAGCCCAACGATTTATTTGTTAATCAATAATAAAATTTAATAAATTCTTTACCTGCTGATACCTTTCGGCGTTCTCCAACTGCTATATTAGTGGCTGTGCTAGTTATTCAACTATCAAAAGCTGGCCAAGAAACCCATTAAAAGAATTGTCAACCTATATCATCCCATGGGGTGCCTAAAGTAGAATCATAATGAAAGCCTTTGACAAGTACACATGGTCCCATCTACTCTGCCACGATGTACTTCACGATCTTTTTCATAGGTTTTGCTGCTATGTTGTGTTTTCTACGACCTCTGTTGTTGTTGTAGCTGCCATGACATTCCTCACGATCTTCTTCCTCGTGGACATAAATTCTTTGCTTCTGTTATAACCATCGGTTCGGTTCAGTACAAAATAGTGAAATTTTGTGAAATAATTTTACCTGATTCCATGGCCGGGTCCACAAGCAAGCTATTCAACGTCAAGATTGGAATTAAGTTCTTGAAATACCAATACAATCATCTCCTACACAGCCAAAGGTAACCGTCAACAATGTTAAAGATTTATCTTTGATATAATGGTTTGCCTTCCTCCAATAATTTTAAAATGTTGATCCACCTATTCCTATGACGATATTTCGAAGCTTGACATTGGAAGAAGAAGATACGTTAATCCCATCGGTGTTGGGGCTGTCATGTGGGGCTTGGATAGTCAATCCTTATGCGAGGACTTTGTTACATGAATCCATGGACATATGGAACCGCTTGATGTTAATAGAAGTAATGCCTCTCATCATGGTATTTGTAGTGCCCGCTAGTGCACATTATCATTCCATCCATTCCACAATGTCAAAATCACATAGTTTTTTACATTATAAACTCCTAATTGTTAAACACTCAAATTCATATGTTAAGAATGGATAGTGGCAATACCGCAGGCTCGGGTATGAAATGCACAACACAAAATATATTTAAGTCAGAATGAGGATGTGTAATTTTATGCGATCCAAATCAAGAAAAGTAAACGAGCAAATTTATCTGTACTTGTTGATTTTTCCTAACCACGTTTCACCATGAGGCTCCCTGTCCATCCAAACGTCCCCCACCGTTGAGGGTTAGACCATCTACATTTCTGAACTCCAACTAGTAGTATTTGTTGTCATCGTTCCCTAAACAATTTTCCTTTGGTGCAATGAGGTACCCAGCCAAAAAAAAATCTCCTTGCTCAAAAGCAAAAGAAACAATTAAATCACATGATCTTGATATCAAGGAATGAATGTTAGCACCTTCCCTGCATAGTTATTTGAGCATTTTCCCATGGTCTTGCAAACGAAACTGGACCAACCAGAAATGTTCCTTTTGGTATGTAGACTGTAGATGATTCAATAGAAGGATAGGGCTCATTCCATGCTACTATAAAAGCGTGGATATATAACATAGAACAAATCAAATTATTAAAAGCACATAACAAAGATATATAAAAGTATGTTGTAGAGCATTGCAATACCTTCTTCCTTGTAGTTTCTCTATATATCAATTTGCTTTCTAGAGATATAATATTCAGACTAAAATCTTATGAACTCATATATATATAGCAATGAGGATAAGGTATAATGTGGGGTTCCTCTCTAAAATCAATCGTAAGGAAGCTAATACTTAAAAGAAACTTGCAGGCATTCTGGATCAATAAGCAATTATTATAAACTAGGCTCGTATAACGTTCCTTATATTGATACTATACTACCGAAAATTGAAAAACAAACACTAATGATCCGCATTGGTTCTATTCTAATCTCCTCGTGGAAAAACAAATACCAATGATTGTATTGTTATTAGTCCATGCCGAAGGCCACAACTCTAGAGATTACTTTAGGATTGACCTTTGATTACTTTCATTTGACTAAACATATATTTTGTTCTCCTCAAAGTTGTACATAGGAAAAGTAAAATAATTATTTTCTAATAATATTTTAATTGTTTTTATTAAAAATTCTATTGGTTGATGAGATGGACCTCTTATTGCCCAACTCTTTTTACCAATGTTTACATATCCAAACATATCCTTTGCCAATGTTTACATATCCAAACATATCCTTCGTTGCTGCTTTTTTTGCAAGGTTGGGGGAGGTTGAAATCCTGCAACTACAATTGAGTTCCACCATCATTCATCATTTTATTTACTGTTTACTCTTTGCAAGTAAGTTTCATTCATAGTTACTGATTATTATTTGCAAATAAATTTCTAAATGCTTTGAAAAATAGGGACTAACATTCTATTTACTCGACTAACTTTCTATTTACTTCATATCTTCATATTTACTGATTAAATTTCTGTTTACTACATATTTGTTTCCTATTTACTATTTATTGTTTGTAAAATAAAAATCTTAAAATCAATGCAAATTGGTGGAAAGTAATGGTGTTCAATTGTTTCTTCCACTTACCTTAAAAAATGGTTGGAGATAAGAGCTATAACCTTTCAACTTACTCCTCGTATGCCACTAACTTGCATACAACAATCTACATAGGTACCGATGCTTATGCCTTCTTTTCTGTCTTTGCTCTTGCTTATGCCTTACAAAATAGAAATATTCTTAATAAAGATGAGCATTTTCTATTGAGATGCATACCTGTTTAATAATATCTGATGACCAGATCTAAAAGACACTCTTCAGTTTTTGAATAAAAACAAATTTTATGATATGCAAAATGAATTACATTTTGTATTCTCACATGTTATATAGAAAATATTGCGTTTGCAGGATAACAACAATATTGTTGTCTAGAATCTAGATGAAACATAAGATGATTTCACATGCCTACCTTAGCATAAGGATCCAACAAAATGCATGAGGGATCATAACGTTGGCCTTCTTCGAGACAATATTGTCCATCAACTTTATAACCGTATAATAAATCTTCAAATGTTCCAAGAAGGAATGCATGCCACATACCTCATGTCTTGTTCAATAGTGGATCAAGAGGAATCCTTTTGGTTACTATACCCTGCCAGAATAGTTCAACATGAAAGTTATGACACAGGGCAGTAAATTCTAGAGCTAAACTTCTGGCTTCCTGCCTGATAGGCAACTTGAAGGTCCTCCCTTATAACCTCCTTCCACTTTATTTTGTTACAAACATATGTTGATTGGCTCGACCCACTAGACATCTCGACCCTTTTATTTGAGGCCAACAATCCAAACAACATTGTGAATATGAGTGCTATAACACGCCCATATTTTAGCAAGTCACCAGTTTGACCATAATGTCCCTTACTAGTTACAACTTGCTTCTCAGATGTTGTGTCAATTGTTTACCCAACACCACCTCCATGTCTATGCTTTGAATCCTTGGGTGGAGGAAACCGTGAACTTGAACAAACCACTTGGTCTCTTTCACTTACACTAGCACCATTGTCATCTCGTTGCAATGGTAGACAAGTATTTTCCCATTCTAACAAAATAACAGAATCCGACTTTTGCTGTGATTTGCATTGTGTAGGCCTCTTTTTTCCTTTCTTTCTTGATCTACCATGTCTCACTTCACGATGACCTCCATAGTTTTGTGAAATACCAGAATCCTGAGATTGAAAGCGCTGCTCCTGTGATTGATAATATCCTATCATTTTAACATATTGGGCCAATGCCCCTGCTAGTTTATCCAACTAGACTCTTTGCCCTTTCACTATATAGGGTATCCTCAACGAAGGAGAGGAGTAAAACAATGGCAGCTTCGCCATGGAGGGAGAAGCCAAAGGAGAATGACAAGTATGAATATAATGGTGATAGACACTAGTTTCAGAGTCTAGTTATAGATGACTTATGCATGTCAGGGTTTGCAACATGGTAGGCACGTGGCAACGAAGAGATTTCGTTACAATTTATGTGTAATCAAATTATTCAATATAAAGTATTACTCTTGTTACCTTTTTAGTTGTCTTTGAAGAGGAACATGCACTGTTGAAAATCTACATAAATTATATGTGTGCCTCTGCATAGTTCTTTCCAAAGTTCGTTGTTTTGACAGTTCCAAGGGGACGTATATGTGAGTCATTTTTGCTTTTGTTGGTTGATGCCGATATTGATGTGAGACTGTTGTGCCATATTTCTCGTTTTGCTTGCTTTACGAAACTCATGGTAAAAGGGAGAGGTGAAATCGCGAGCTCAAGAACCTGGTTATGGAACTAGAGAGAGGAGACAAGAAGGAAACAACGGGGAGGGGAGACTAGGTCATGTGAGTTCCTAGTCCCCCCTCCCTGTTATTTTCTGATCGAGACCCACTAGGTCATTGAGAAATGGGTAGCTGTCTCTCTAGAAAAGGTTTTGTTGTTTATAGAGAAACTAGGTCCGTTGGATATGCTGCGAGCTTGTTTACCCAAGACCCAATTGAAATGGAGGAGTAGAGGGATGTGCAGGGGAATGGATCAATGGAAAATGCAAGCGAGCTTGCAAAATATTATTTGGGTTCTTCCATGGGGGAATTCCAGGGATACCAACACAACCAACAAGCGTGTTGATTTCCTCTAGTAGAGCACGAAGCATTGCCCGCTAACAACACACATTTCTGCAGTTTACTAAACGAATTTCCTGCATCTGTAACCACACACACTTTTGCAGTTTATTCAACGAGTTTCCTGCATCTATCGGAACCAACCTAACGTGAGTGGTAATTCACACTCTCTATTCTCTACATTACAACTAGTTCTTAACCACTTTTTCTCCTTTCTGTTCCATGTTTTGTTCAACATTTCAAATGGATTGACAAATATGTCTTTATTCATGGAAGTAGAAAAGGGTTCTACAACAACATACTATTCAATGACATTATTTATTGGAAACCCAATACCCTCTCTCAATTTATATACCACTTTTCCATCTTGGGTTTCATAGCAGAGCTTCAACTCTGACTCCTCTTTTCTTAATTGCACCTAGAAATGATTGGAATTGAGGAAAAAATGACTTGGATGCTAATTTTGTGGAGTTTTTTGTAGTTTTGATATTTTACCTAACAATTTTGAGTCTAGTAGAAATTTACTTATCAAATGAAAAGTAGTATACATTGCATGGAATTCCAAATTATGGAACTCCTCTACAGTATGATCTTAAGGTTAGATGGTAATTTGTCACTCTCAGTTGAAAACTTGTGTTTAAGATGTTGGATTACTGAGCGGGGAGGGGAGGGGGGGGGGTGTGAATCAATAATAGAGCAATTGAATCTTTTTTAACCATAAAATGCAAGTGTTATATCAATGTAGCATTATCATCCAACAGTTGTAGAGTAAATAAATGATGAACAAATGAGCAATCATACACATACACAGTACACTCGTGTTTTTACGTGGAAACCCAAAGCGAGAAAAAACCACATACTGATTTTTCTTATATGTCTTTAAGAATTACATTCATTAGAAGCACCAACTTCCTTTGTTTTCCAACTGCAACTGGAAGGAGGCCCCAACCCCCTAGTTTCTCAGGCTACAACCTAAGGGAAGCTCCAACTCCCCAATTCTATGGCTACATTTGTTTTCCAACTCAGAACGGGAAGGAGGCCCCAACCCCTGGGCCGTGCTACAACCTATGGAAGCTCCAACTCCTAATTCTATGTATACAAACTAAGGAGGCTACAACCCCTTATGTTCTCCCACAACAACTGGAAGGTGGTTAAAACCACATGTCCTTTCCCTATCCAACTACCGCCTCTTTGTCGTGAGAATAAATGATGAATCCACTGCCACACTATCACTATGAGATATGTCACTGTAAACTTGTACCCACCAACCTACACCAAACAACTCCAGAATAACCTCGTACTAAACAACCCCAATCAACCTGTACCCATAAACAAATGCATCAACCATGCACCAAATCTCTGCAGACCAAACCTGTCCATTCATCAACAAGTGCATCAACCATGCACCAAATATGTACCCAATCATGCATCAAATACACATAAACTATGACTCATCCATATGTACCAACATCATCAACTATACACCTCATGTATGTACCAACTCATCAACTACTTCTAGAAGCCAACCATACCCAACATGTAAATTCCTCAACCAAAAGCCCTCATCAATTTAATCATCCAAATCTGATTTGTAATCAGAATAGACCTGGTGTATATGATCACATACCGAACCTTCCTTAACTTTAACAACAGAGACTAACATTTCATCAAACTTTACTTATTCTCACATTACTAATTTTTGGATTAATAACAACCCTAACTTAGCCACTATAACTATGTACCTGTAATGAATAAATATATGGTAAATAGTACATAATGTTCTTCAATGTCTTTATGCAATTTCTTTTCATATTTCACTACTTGGAACCTCACAAAAGGAGTTATAGCAAAATTTGCATACCTTTTGTTGAATTCTAGCTTATTCTAGAGATTGAACTGGTAGAGAATGCCCCCAAGACAAAATATTTTCTATATAGATCTGAAAATTATACAAAACATACCACAGACCGTACTATAAACTTTCAATAAATTTGGTCTTATAATTTAATTTGGATCTCATATGAAGAAGTTATGACGCTTTTAACTTTAAACACTTGTTTTAGACTAGATCGTGACTGGCCACAAAACCCTATTTTCCACCTGGAGTAACTCCAAAATACAATGACCAATGTTGAAATTTTTATCACAACTACTTGGATATGTTTCAACGCACCTCCATATTTCGTGGTCTGAATCATCCTAGAAGAAAATTGCCATGTAAAATGGTGAGACTAATCTAAATAGCATGCCTTAGAAAGAATCATCAAAAAGAATTTATCCCTTTGAATTTCAGCCTTCTTTACTTCACCTTCCTCTAAAATTTGCCTTAGATATCCCTTTGTTACTTCGAAATACTTGATATATTCAAATATGCTCAAGGTGTGATTAAAATGAGAGACCCTTTGCCTCTTATTTATACTTTTATGTAGCTTCCTCAAGGGGTTACCTTCTAACCATCTTAAACCACTTTCCCCATTTTGAGGGCTAACCCACTTCTAAACCACTTTCCATCTCTTAGTAATTTCTCCATTAAATTTATTATTTGAATAATTTTATTTTGTAATCCACTTGGACTTATAGTAACTCTCATCACTTCACTTTATTATTTAAATAATTTCTCTTGCAACCACTTACCACTTGACCTTTGGGGCTTCTAGATGACTCATGAGGGTTCTCCAACTCTCGCATGGCTATAACTATCTTACCGTGAGGAGTTATGTGATGCCCACATACCCACCGAAATGGTATGACATGTATCCATATAGAATAGTCTTTACCTTCAAATATATTAAACTCATACCATTATATTATCAAACAAATATTGGCTCCATTACCCAAAACCTTGTGCCTGCATCTGCTACGGTTCTTTATTCAAGGGTTTACATCAATGTCAATCAACCCAAATAATCAACAATACCTCCCTTTGGAATTGACAGAACACTCGATGCAATACTGAAGCTCATATCACCTATGCTCTCCCCTGCGGACCATTGCTTCCCTTAAACCATGCCTCTATTCTTCAAGAATTTACCTTTGCATTTGATAAATCTCTCCCCTTTCTCATCAATGGCAAGGTATCTTCCATTTGGGTTGCTCCCCCTAACTAACTCTTTCCCCGGAACCGACTTCCCAACCCTCCGTCTCCTCTTATGGTGCTTCCTCACAGTAAATCTAAGAAATATAAGATAAGCATTCAAAAACATTCATTTTGGAGTAGAAATTACTTCTATGTCTCTTTGGTGAAGATACTCAAAAAGCTTCATGGCTGGTTTTGTAAAGATGTTCCGCCAATTTTGCTATTTTTCCCCCACATATTCAACTCTAATGTTCTTCTTTACAACCCGTTCCCGTAGAAAGTGGTATTTTATGGGAATGTGCTTGGCCTTGGAGTGCATCACCAGTTTCTTTCAGATACCGATGGCACGTGTACTATCATAATAGATTGGAATGGGCTCATCATACCAACTTGTATATCCTCACAAAGTTTGTTCTTTATCCATAGAACCTAAGTACAACATCCCGTTGTTTCACACATACCTACTTCTAACAGATAAAGAAACCAATGATCGCTTCTTGCTTAGCCAAGATACTAAACACTCACCTAGAACGTCGCCTCCAAATAGTTCTTCATCTGGCCATCAATGCAACCCCGCCTCAATCTGCATCTGTGTATCAAATAAGTGATATATCCTTCCTTTGATACCAAACTCTTTTGTTCCTTTGATGATCTGAGAAAATCCTCTTCACCGCTTAATACACGGATTCCTTTGGTGTTCTTTTTGAAATCGTACACATGTCCAACTCATCAAGATTACATCTAGTCTCGATGTTAGTCACATATATTAGCTACCAATCATTGAACTATATTTCTCCGGGTCAGGACTTTGAATCATCATCTTTGCTCAACTTCTGGTAACCGGTTTGCATTCTTCCATTTTGAACCTCTTTTAACATTTCCATATACTTAGTTTGAGAAATAAAATTCTTTGGTTGCTTTGACGTATCTCAAGACTCCAAAAAGAAGGATAGTTCTCCTCGGTAATGACATTTCAAATTCATTCTGCATATCCTTTGTACTGCTTAACCCATTATCACACATCTAAATATACATTAATAACATAAAATTCAATTAATAAAATATCATCTTGAGTTACTTTGATGTAAAGATTGTTGTCTGTGACTCCTCTTTTGAAACCCCTCAGTCATGTAGATATTTATCCAAATTTAGAGTACCATGCTCTAGGAGCATGTTTAGACCATATAAGGCCTTATTCAATTTAAAAACATAATTTGTGTTCTCTCCCACAACTGAAGTCCTTCTGGTTGGTCAATGTAGATTTCTTCTTCTGTTCCATGTTCAAAAAAAAGTTGATTTCACGCCCATCCAATACACTTTGTCATTCTTGGAGCATGCATAAGCCAAAAACAAACGGATTGCTTCCATTATGGAAACTAGGGAAAATATCTCTTCAAATTCTATACCTTCAACTTCTGGTGTGTATTCTTACATACCATTCTAGCTTTGTCTGCTGACCTGCCCATTTTCATTCAATTTATTTCTAAAACCCACTTTGTGCCAATCACATTCTTATTCTTTTTGTCTTGGAACCAATTCCTCCTGGGTGTCATTCTTCTCTACTTGATCCACTTCTTCATCATCTATGGCCTTATTCCAAAAATTCATCCTTGTCATTCTTCAAAACTGTTTGGTTCAATCAGAGATAAGAGTGTTAGGTTCATTTTTTCCGTGAACAGATTCTTTTTTCTAGTCCCAACTCTTGCATCTTTGTTTCTATAATCCATTTGAAGGATGATTCTTCTCAGATTGTTTGTTAGGTGTCTTTGGAGGCACTTCTGGAACTTTGCTCTTTCTACTTTCATTCTCCATCCTCTTCATCCCTTCTACTTCTTTCTTCATAAAGCGTTACATTGATTCATTTTCTTCTTTCCTTAATTCTCGTCTACATGTTTTATTAATTGTTAAGATCATAAGCTTTCCACAACTTTTGTTCAACCTCGATTGTAACAATTGTATGATTTTCTTGTACTTGAGTGTTCAACAAAAATTCCTTTGTCCACACAAGAGTCAAACTTTCCCATTACGCCATCTTCTCTTTGGTGTAGCATTTGCTTCCAAATACTCAAGTGCTTTACATTTACCGGTCTTCCTTTCCATAGCTCGTAGGGAGTTTTGTCATTGTTGTTTATGAGCATACTCGCTTTTGAATGTGAATTGTTGTATGAATTATGTAATAAAAAATGTCTATTAATTTTGAATCCATCAGCATTGTTCGAGCCATTTCTACAACCATGTTCTTTTTTTCAACAACCTGTATTCTCATGAGGTATGTCCTAGCAACTAAGAGTTGCCTTTTATTCCATTCTTGTCAAAGTAGGTCCATAAATTCCTTTGAAGTGAACTTCCTCCTGCTATCGTGATTCAAATATTTGATTTTTGAATCCATTTCTACATTCAACCATTCCTTTGTAGACCTTTGAAGTGTAAAAGATTCTTATTTATTCTTGAGAAAACAAATTGCAATCATTCTTGTATATAATCATCAACTAACATGTAATATTCTCACCTTTTAAACCCTTTGTTGTAGTTGGTTCAACTTGATCAATATGCAATTTCCAGTTGGAAACCCAAATAGGAGAAACCACAAAATGCTTTTTTCTTATATGTCTTTAAGAATTACATTCATTGGAAGCACCACTCTCCTTTGTTTTCCTCAAGCCAGAATTGGAAGGAGGCTCCCACCCTCTAGTTTCTTAGGCTACAACTTTGAGGGAACCTAACTTCCCACTGCTACAAAACTGTATAGGAGGCTACAAGCTCCCTATGTTCTCCATAACCTGAAGTGGGGTGGCTAAACCACCTCTGCCCTCGCTTCATCCAACCGCCTGTCAGAGAAGTAGAATGATGGAACCACTGCCACACTATCACTGTGAGATATACCACAGAACCTGGTACTCAATCAACCTACACCAAACAACCTCCACCAATAACCTAAACCATGCAACAACATGTACCAAACAACATATAATCAAACTGTACCATAAAAACATGCATCAACCATGCACTAACCTATACCTCAATTTGTACTATCAACGAGTGCATCAAACATGCACCAAATATGTAAATGGCCTTATGTATCAAATACACATAAACTATGACTCATCCACATGTACCAACATCATCAACTATACACTCTATGTATGTGCTAACTATCAACTACTTGTCTCAAATCCATGTACCTAACATGTACCTCAACTAAAATCCCTCTATCAATTTCATCAAAATCTGATTTGTAACTCTGTAATAGACCTAGTGTATATGATCACATACCTCCAAATATTCCTTTACTCTTTAACAACAAGAGACTAACATTTTCATCAACTTTTACTTCTTAGTTTCACATTAATAATTTTGGATTAGTCAACAACCCTAACTTGAAATAATCATAACTATACCTATAATGAATAAAGATCTGGCAATAGTGCATGACTGAAAATAGTACACAATGTTCTTCAGTGTCTTTAATGCAATTCCTCCAGATTTCACTACTTGGAACCTCCCAAAAAAGAAATTATAGCAATAATGACATACCTTGCTGAATTCTGGCTTATTCTAGAGATCGAACTTGTAGAGAATGCCCCACACAATTTTTTTTTTATATAGATCTGAAAAGGGTACACAACATACTACAGACTGTAGTATAACCAATACATTTGGTCTTACTTAATTTGGATTTGTTATGAAGAAGTTATGATGTTTTCACCCGAAACACATGTTTTAGATTAGTTTCAAGACTAGCCACAAACCCTATTTTCCATAGAGTGTAACTCCAAAAATACAATGAACCACAAGATGAAATTTTTATCACAACTACTTGGATATGTTTCCTCAACAACCTCCAGATTTCACGGTCTGAATCATTCTATAAATTTTTTTATTGTGAAAATGGCGAGATGACCTGTAAATAACATACCTTAGAAAGCATCATCAAAATAATTTATCCTCCTTTGAATTTCGGCCTTCTTTACTTCACCTTCCCTCTAAAATTCACCTTAGATATCCTTTGGTTACCTCAATCAGTTGTAGATACTCAATATGCTCAAGTGTGATTAAAATGAGAGACCCTTGCCTCTTATTTATACTTTTATGTAGCTTCCTCAAGGGGTTACCTTCTAACCATCTTAAACCACTTTCCTTATTTTAGGGCTAACCCACTTCTAACCACTTGTCCACTTAGTAATTTATCCATTAAATTTATTATTTAAATAATTTCTTTCGTATCCACTTTGACTTATAGTACACTCATCACTTCACTTTGTTATTTAAATAATTTCTTCTTTGCAACCACTTTGACTACTTTGACCTTTTGGGGCTTCTAGATGACTCACGAGGGTTCTCCAACTTCACATGGCCATAACTCTCTAACCACGAGGAGTTATGTGACGTTCCACATACCACCATAAATGACATGACATGTACTATCCATATAGAATAGTCTTACCTTCAAATATATTAAAAATCATACCATTATACATCAAACAAACTTGGGTCCATTACCCAAACCTTTGTGCTACCATAATTCACTACCAAACTTTCTTCAAGGGTTGACATCAATGAAAACCAACCCAAATAATAAACATAAGCAACTTGATAATTTTGTGTTTGTCAATTTTTTGAAGAACATAAGCCACTCCAGGCTCATCATGTCATCAAAACCTTGGGTTTAAGAAAATTGATAATGTTGTGTTTTTCAATGTTTTGAAGAACATAACCCACTTTAGGCTCACATGTCACCAAAATATGGCATCAAGGGATTTATTGGTCACTGTAAATCATTCCTCATTCTTTTAGAAAATCTACGGATTACATTCACTCCTTCTTGTAAAAAATTCTCAAAATAATATTGAAAACAATATGACAAATACTTTTCATTGTTATTCTATTTCTCGATAGATATGACAATCCTAGACTTAAAATTACGTTATCATGCTACTTGATAGACATAAAATGACCATGGATACTTGCTTCTCAAGTAACAATACTCTGTTCTATATGATACTCCAAATGTTTTGCTTCTCTGTATGTTCTAATTCAGGTCACACCATCTTCCACTTTGGATTGAATGAGCTATGTCGACAATGGTAGCCTGTGGATTTCCTATCATTTGCAATATGATGGAATTAAACTTGAGGTAGTTGCAAGCCCATATGGATATTCTCAAATCACTATCACTATGGAACAACAATAGGATCAAGGGATATAGGTTGCCCATTATGCAACCACTCCCATCCACCATCTTCTATTTTGCTGAAATACTTTGGGCTCCATACTATTCCTTTACTTTCTCTTTCTTATGCTAAATTCCATTTCTTTTCTTCCATCATGTTCTTTGCTTCTTTTTCCTTAATCCAATCCATTTTCAATGTGCTCTCACTCAGAGCCGACCAAACAAGCAAGGACTCTGTTGGAGCCATACCCTGTCAATGGCATATAGCTAGTGTTTGAGAAGTCAAAAACATTAAAATTAACAAAAACCCAAAAACATTGAGAATTGGATACCTCTCAGTTCTTAAGATGAACCTATACTAATGTATCTACTGGCTTCCAATACAGGTTCCAAAGATATATTTACTCATGAATTTTTAATAACTAGTGTTTTGAGCCTTGTGATTGTCTCCTTGGAATCATACAAAATCCTCGTCTTGCCCGTCTCAATATTCTTCAAAGTAACGATCCTACATAATAGGAATGTGGATGTAAAATAACCAAATGCTGCATCCCCGACTGTAAGGAAAAAATATATTGCAATAAATGACATATAAAAGAGATTATGGGAAGAGTATTAATACTGATCCCAATGTCCATCGAGCTCATATAGGTTCTAGGCAGTAATAGTACTAAATATTTTTCTAGTAAGCCTTGTGCTGGATCCTTTGAACCCCAAAAAGGAATTCCCTCTATAACATAACGTAGCCTCCATTATAGACTCACATTTGACTAATACATTGCCAACCCACTCGGTTCAAGGGTTGGGAAAGAAGCAAAATGATAGCGTGGGGAAATTCATTTCATAGTTCTCACCAAAGGACAACAATTTGAGTATTATTTTGCCATGCACTGTTGCCTCCACCGAAATCCCTGCATGGATACTTAGACAGTGAAGCTTAAACCTCGACTATTTGTAATGTTGAATTGTATGAAATCTAAAATATTTCTCCTACCATATGAGAAATCATGTTTTTCTAATCATAGTTTCAATTGTACTTTAATAAATCGTACCAAACATTTGTTTTTCTATTTGGTCTAGCTATTTATCATACATGCTAGTGTATTATGATAGAATATGTAAGTAAGCACTGTCTGATTTTATAATTTCACCATGCTCTACAAACACATATGTGTCTTCCTTTCCATATATATGTGTTTTCCTTTGTAAGGATATATATATGTATATGCAAAAGTATATGTGTCTTCCCTTCCATATATGTAAAAGTATATGTGTCTTCCTTTTTATATATGTATTTACATAGATCCCTTTGTAAGGATATATGTAAAAGTATATGTATATATGTAGACCACAAGATCCCACTTCGTATTCTTTCAAAGCTGCATCACATGCCTCTGTTGTCTTCCCATGGCTTGTTAGCCCAATATAGTGTGTTGAATCTAAATTAATAACTTCTTCACCATTGAATTTGGTACGTGTTCCTACATCCTTTCTAAAACTAGAGGCTATACTTTATATCCTTAGTAATGGATGGATGAAATGGCTTAGGGATCCATTCATCACACATCTGGTCTATTTCATTTCTTGTAAGAGGACGTTTTTTAGGTTCATAACTCTTTTGAAACAACAAAAAAACAATCAATAAAGTCTCCACAACTAAATTCTCATCAAAATGAACTCCAAAGAAAACAACTACAACAAATATTTCATCCAATGCCCCAATCATATGATTCATTAAATCCATTATACTTATCCATAATCCACCACTCAACTTATCTCACAAGTCTATGTCTGAAGCCTTTAGTTCTTACCTTGCTATCAATACTCAACCGGGGCCATGTGAAAGCTTGAAGTCCTTATCTTTTTTTTTTCAATTTGTTCCACAATGTCTATTGTTTTCACTTTTGGTTTGATGTTGCTTTGACATGTTCCAATAATACTCAATAGAAAATCAATCAGTAAATCTCCCACAACTAAATTCCCATCAAAATGAACTCCAAAGAAAACTGCTCCAAAAAATAGTTCATCCAATGCCCCAATAATATGATTAATTAAATCCATTATACTTATCCATAATCCACTGCTCATCTTATCTCACAATTCTAGGTCTGGAGCCTTTAGTTCTTACCGCACTGTCAATACTTAACCAGGGCCATGTGAAAGCCTGAAGTCTTTATCTATGTTTTTCAGTTTAATCTACAATGTCTATTGTTTTCACTTTTGGTCTGATGTTGCTTTGACATGTTCTAATAATATTCAAAATCTACCATCCACATTTCATATTGCATCGAAAGGTGTAACTAATTGCAACATTGAAAGGTGTCACTAATTGCAAATGTGTATGTGTTTAATTTTCCCACATGCCTACATAATTTCAAAACTACTCATGACATGTGTACTCAACCAAGGCCATGTGAAAGCCCAAAGTCCTTATCTCTGTTTTTAACTTTAAAATACTACTCAAAATCCACCATCCACATGTCATATTGCATTGATAATAGATGTCACTGATTGTAAATGTGTACGTGTTTAATATTCCTACATGCCTACATAAGTCCAAAACTATTCGTGAGATGTGGCAACCTTGAGTCAACTGAAAATGCTCAAAATGGATTTGTAAAACCACTACGAAACCCTTTGAAATATAAAACATTGTATGATTAAATTAATAAACACAAACGAATGATGTAATATGATGTAGGCCATTTTTCAATGGAGTTTAGACATGGAACTTGATATGTGCATAGGGCGACGAAAGAACTGTAGGTTTGATGTGGCAACAAGGTTTTACTTTTTTAAGATTAGAAGCTTACAATGTCGGTATATATATATATATATATATATATATGATAATTTTAAGGATGAAAATTTATATTGAAATGTAGAAACCTGGGCTAATCTTACTAGTCCTTAATATGCAAAATGTAAAATGTTTGGCGATACTTTTGTAAAAATTTTCAAATTTCTAAGGATTTTATATAGTTTCTATAAAATTTTGGCGATTTTTGAGGAAAA
>SNQJ01S0053317.1:0-12512 GCA_010110895.2 Picea sitchensis
ATTGGTGTAACTCTTATACTATTGTTCATTGCTCATTGGATATAATTGAATGGTTGAAAAAGGTTTTTTAAATTGTACTGGATATTGATTCACCCCCCTCTCAGTATCAACAAAGACAACTCCCACTGAAATTTGGTGATATGGATATAGTTTGAAACCTCCCAACTTGTGGTTATATGGTAGTGTAATAAGATCAAGGGCCAAGGGTCAAGGGCTTAGGCCCTCGGCCCTTTCGTCACCCAAATGAACCTTTATATAACTTTATAGATATTACTTTCCATATAGTTATCAAGGAACAAAGTGTGGTGTCTTGGTAGGGAGGGCTATGTGAAGACCTTGGTGGCTATGGAGGTCATGGGATTTTGCCAATAACAATGATTTCTTAACCTAGAGAAAAATCATCAATTGTTGGAACTTAACCTAATTGTGTGGAACTTGTCAACCTATAGTTGGATTGTACCTTACTGAGTCAGTGGCCAATTAGGTTCCACGTGTCACCCTTGTAGTGGTGACATGTGTCACCCCTTTATTTTCTCTTTACTTTGACCTTTGACCTAGTTGACTGGAACTTTGACCGCTTATATGTTTTTCATACGAACTTTTTTTGAGGTACCATTTGCGCCAATAGAATGTTGACGATGATCTCTACGCATTGATAGTGTTTTCAGGACGATTTGAAGCATTTGAATTTTGAGCATTTCTGAACCATTCTAGACCTCTATGGATGTTCCAGATCTTTTTGGACCTCTGTGAGCATTCCCGTATCCTCCTGGATCATGTATCTCCTATAAAAATTCCCTCAACTAGTTGATAACCAAGGCCATGGATTTGACCCACAATGGACATGTATTCTCAGAGTGGATTTGTTGATGGTATGAGTAGAAATTATCACTTTCGAAGGTATCTAGGTTTAGTGTAAGTTGTGGGAGCTCTAGTGGTTTAGGTTGGTTGTCATTTATTTTAAAAAAAGGATGAAAATTTCTAGGCCTTTAGGGCCGTTCCCCAACATTGTTTTTGAGGTTGACAACTTTCTTTGACAATGTATTCACTAACTTAAACACACTTTCCAGATCTTTAGATTCTTCCTCGGGAGTTTTTTCCAATAACAATGATTTATTTTTAGTTGATTTAATCTCTTTGGAGTATTGGTGACTGTCATAAGATAATAATTCCTTCTCAAAATCTTCAACTTCTTCAAAAATTTTGGCTAAAGAATATACACAACCTTGTTTAACAAACATACCTATAGAAGGAATCAAAGTTGAGGTGTAATATTCGATAATTAAGGTTTTTAAAGGGGTTTTTTCAGAAGTAAACTTAGTGAGGATTATGGTAAAGGATTGATTAAAATCCCTCACCTTCTCCCTTTTCTCCATTTCTATGGCTCCTAGCTCCTTGTATATATTTGCGGTGGTTTTCCTTTCTCCAAATTTTCCAATAAAATATTTTTTGAAATCCTCCCAACCAGTTATGGAGTTCGGAGGGAGGTTAAAGTACTGCATGGATGCTCTATCTACAAAGGTGTAAGGGAAAATCCTACATACCACATTCTCGTTACAAACATGGAGAAGACATGTAGCTAGAAAGAAATTTTTTATATGGTCTTCTCGGGAGCCAGGTATGTCTGGATCGAATTTTGGGAGGAGTTTCTCAGGTTTTCTATGCATTTCATGCAAAGGTCCTATTATATTCAAGGCACCTTCAAATAACCATGGAGGAACTACCACTCTCTATTCTTCTCATTCACCCATGTTATGTTCGAAATTAATTTTCGGGTTTTCACCATCGAAGTTATGCTCAGACTTGGGAGGTGTAGGGGGAATTTGACTCAAGGGTACTAGTGCTTGTTGTAAAGAGATTTCAATTATATATTCCACACAGTCAAAAAGGATATAATACCTATGATTAGGTCATCCTACACGGGTAGTTCCCCTTCTAGGGAGTTCTGAGGTTGTTGGTAACTTACCAAGAAATTTGGCATATGCATGGGTAACGCGACGCGTTTTGGTGAAATCTTCACAAGGTAGGTGAAACCAAGTTTTTGTACATGTCTCAGGACTGCTAGTAGCACTTTCAAATGCAAGGTTTGTATCTTCAAAGGTAATGTCTTGTTCTGAATTGATATTAGGAAAAGGAGTTTGAACATGAAAATTTTTGCAGGACTGATCATGCGTATGCAATGAGTTTATGCAATCCATACGATTTCAAGCCCTCCTTCTAGCACCAATTATATTGACAGGGATGAATTTCCCAACAATATTAATGGGTACTCCTTGATATACAGTCCCAATTAGAATATGCATCGTTTGGTTTAGAAGACCCATCCGGATTTTGGCCCAGCTGCCATTACTGGTTGTGAGGGTGAATGGTGGATGGTTATGCAAATGAAAATAAAATCTGCTTGAACCCCAATCAAATAGTTTTCATGTAGGTGAAAAGTTAGAAACACATACATATATATATATATATATATATAACTAGAGAATTCTAAGTCATATTTCTACATACATCAATAATGCATATGCCCAAGACGTGTAATATAAGAAAGATTAACAACACTACAAGAGAAACATAAATTGCATTAGAAAAGTATATTACCAACAAATGTCCTTACAGTCCATGTGAACAACACACATTCCACTTGAAATAGTTCATAGAAAAACAACGATACATGAAAGTATTTCTCTTTGTCAAAGGCTATCCCTAAGGGCTTCTCAATATTAGTTAACTCAATATTTTCTCGAAAAATATTTCTAGAGTGTATTCAAAGCTTCAAGAGACCTTTACAAATGGGCATCTTTCCCCATTTATAAAATTATTCATAACTATTGAAGGTGACTTCTTGTATTCCTAAAGAAGCAGTTACAAAACTTTTTGTCTTCCCTTTACCTACTTGATGACATATGTACAGACTAAAGACAAAACTAAAGTTAGTTAGGAAAAGACAAAATAGAATACAATTAACAACAATTTCAAATTTCTATTTTTCCTTATTCATGGATTCTTGTCCTTGATATAGGATGATCATATCTCCAACTGGTCATAAAGGGATATGATCCTACAATATGCTAAATCCTCTAGGGTAGTTGTGTGCATGGATATGTTTTCATTGAGGGTCTGCACATCCTTTAATGTCACCATGAATGCTTGAATCATGGTATGGAACTTGGTGGGTTGTATGATGTGTTTCTCGATCAGGTCCATTGTTACCCTGGTGGCTGATTTTGTAATTTATCATTGATGACTGGTGTTTCCTTGTAAATTTGCGATCAACTTCTCCATCTTGAGAGTTTCTCGAGTTCTTCTAAAGGGGGAAGGATACACTTTCATATTAGATCATGTGCAGCTTTGTGTAGTCGCACACATATCACCATAGAGATGGTGGTCTCCTTGTCCACTTTTTGACTAGCTACCTGGAAGCGTTACAATGAATAGAGATCAATTTTTCTTTCCATTTATGAAGGGTGGCAGAGTTCAATTGGCATGCCCAAGTTTTATGTAATCTATCTGTCAATATTGCTCATACCTTTCCAGATAGTATTGAACTACATCATTTTATCATGTACTCTACCATGTTGTTCTATAATGGTGGAAGTTGTTTGTTGGAATATATGCAGATGGGAATACACGTCAATGATTTCCTCTTTCTTATCGGTTCTAACCTTCTCTATTCTGGCCTTGAAACTTTGTAGGATTCCCTCATCGATCTTCACTTGCTGGATTTGTTCTTCTAGCTCTCTAATCCTCACCTCCTTTTCTATATTTCACTAACATTTATTGCAGACGATGTCTTCCATGGCATCCATGAAGGAAGATCCACTAAAGGCTATGGCGATGGGGTCTTCTCTAACATCTCTGGTTACATGAGCCTACATAATAATTGGCATTGGGTTTCCTCCCATCACATGCACTTTCTTCACATGTTCTTGCACGATTATGCTCGAAAATTTATCATAAGTGAATTTCTTCAAGTTGGGAACTTTTTTTTCTTTGAATGAGGTGCAGAATCCTAGATCTATCCCACCAAATTGAGAGTGAATATTGGTTCCAGTTGTGAATATATCTAGTAAGCTGGCGTCCATTGGAACTGTCGCATTGTTCCTGGATTCCTTGTCATTCTTCCTCTGTTCTTCTTATACTTCTTTATCTACAACTTCCTTGGCTACCTTCTGTGTTACTTTTGTTGCATGTGATATTTCCTTTTTGGATTCTTCCTTTTGTTCAAGTTCTTTCTAGGTGGATTAATTTTCTTCTGCTTCTATTGTGGTTGTTGTTTCCTCCACTGCCACATCGGCTTTATCCTCTTCAACAATCTTCCTCTTCTTCTCAACAAAATCATTCTTCTTCTTTTATACTTTTCCTTTATTCCTCCTCTTATTGTCTACTATTGTTTCTTCTTCTATTATAGATCCTGACGCACATATCTAGTAGTGATAGATGTCCTTTTTGTTGCCTCTTCTTCTTCTTTCTTTTTTGCCTCTTCTTATTCTTTTTATTCAACGACAATGCTTCCTATGGGATTGCCTCATCTTTTGAAGACGACTTCATCACAAGTTATTGAATTAAAATGTACTTCTTATTCTTCCCAAACCTCTTATGTGTATTCCCAAGGCACATAGAGCTTATTGAAATTCTATTTGACAACCTTATTCAAGTCATGCCTCCTGAACCTCTCTTCCATGAAATGGTATGATAGTAGCATATCCACTTCTTCTTGGTCCTTCTTTGTATTTTAAAAGAAGTAGGTGCCAATGTATAATGGGAGCAACGACCATATTTCCTTCTTATCTCGGTAAAGCATTTTCTTAACTCCATTGATTACTGTTTGATACACTACTTCCTAAAGCAATAGTTTGTCTTGTACAAACCGAGGAAGTAGATGGGGGGATTTCATAGCCCTGTATACCCTTATATAAGTGTCATGTTCCATCAAGTACCAATCCACAATTCTCTTGATGATAGCTATTTCTTTTTCAGTCATACATGGGTTGGGTGTGCAAAAAATGAACTCATATAAAGGAGATAGGAAATGCTCATAATTTTTTTGGTATAATGTTCTATACTTGTGCTCCTATAGAACTTTGCAAAAATATGAATGGTTTTGTCTATCGGTTTCCATGCCCGACCCATCTTTAGGTATTGGTGGGCTATGAACATGATGTATATGAGGTAAGACGACATATGGAAACTTAGGAATTTCCCGAATATAGGGATTCTACAACCACTATGATGACTTATACTAGGTTTGTTGATAGGATTTCATCCTAGTTGAATGATGATCCTTTGTCTACACAATAGTAAATAATTGGAGGCATCTATCTCTCCATACAACCTGCATAACATGTCCACCATGTATTGATAAGGCTTTCTTAGTGCAATTGTAGGGTATCCACTAGTGGGTCTGACCTTGAATTGCTTATCCGACTTGTACCAAATGGGGCATAGCTCATTGGATGTGTGCTTGATCTCACCAAGGAGTTCATTGTCTAGATTCTTGGTCCCCTCATTTAGATGATAACACTTGGCTAGGTCTTTCGGCCAGAATGAAGCTATAGGATCTCCCCTGGCATTACAAATATACTTGTTCCCCGAGTCCATGTTCTTAAGTATTCAAGAAATGATGTATGCATAGGGGAATACAATAGAACATGCTTCCATTCAATGTATCCCAGACTTTATGATATTCTTGAAAATATTGAGTTCATCTTGGTCCTTTGCATCAGTGGAAAATTCATGTTTTTTGAACATTTGATATACATCGCCCCATCTAAGTGCATATTCTCCCTTTTCTAGGAATCTAGATGTGTCATTGTACATTCCCCTACAATGTTGCGCTCATCTTCGATCTGGCGACCACTCAGGAATTTTGTCGATTTCCTTCTTCCTCAGAGACATATATGAATCTCCAAAGAAAATATGAGATTAATCCAAAGACATAAGCATGATTACGCGCAAAAAATGATTTTATCTAAGCAATCTATGTGCAGTACTCGAGGATTCACTTGTGTTGATACTATGTGGGAGATCATCGTTAGTTGATGAGATTATAATAGCAGGCATTATGAAAATCCAAGCTTCAGTGAAAAGGAAAGAGCCAAAACCCAAATTGATTGGATGAGAGTTATCCTGGCACAAGATCTAAAGTTTGAAATTGGAGCAGTTCATATGAACTTCTCTGATGTACATCAAAAGAGTTTGTATTATGTGTGTTGGTGGTTGGGTTTTCACATCGGAGAGGTTGGTGAAAAAAGCACCGGTGAACACCAAACAAGTTCATGGGAAGAGTGTCGGTGAACACCAGGCGAGTTCATGGGAAGAGCACCAATGGATCCTTTTGTGTACCAGAAGAGTTTACGTGAAATACTTCAAACACACCGGAGCACTTCATACAAATGTTTCCAATGGGTAATGCAAAAATCGAATAAGTTTAAGTTAGCTCCTTTGGTGATACCAGAGGAGCTTGTTTAAAAAACTCCATAGGAATCAAATATGTTTGTACTAAGTTTTTTGGTGAAGAAAGAGAGTACATGTTGAAGGAGATGGAAAAACTTCCTCTAGTGCAAAGTCAACAAGAAGTACGAAATGTCCCAATGGACCGACATGATTATTGTTAAGTCCAAGAAGACATCAACAAGATTCATACTAAATCTTCTGGTTTCAAAGAACTTTCCAAAATGGACTAAGTCCTTGGGGTTTTTTTCATTTGAGTCATTTTAGGGTTCAGAAAAAAAAGGAAAGCCAAGGAATTACGATTTTTGGCCCAGATGATTGTAAATTCGAGCGTATAATGGAGCGAGGATATGATAGGGTTCATACTTGTGGCTCATCGCTCGGGTTTGTTTGAGGTTCTAAATCCTCCTATGGTTCGGTTGTGGCTACACAAATTATGGTAGATAAACAATGCATATGGAACTGGTAAATACGCTAATTTGTCTCGAGAATTAGGATATAATCCTGAGACTATTGTACTTGGGATGCACACGAACCATGGAATGGGAGAGAAAATAAAGGTCGAGGCTGAAAGGTGAAGAAGAAGGGCATGGAAGGTCAGGGTATGAAAGGTTGAGTGTAATGATTAAATGCAAAAAGAAAAAAATTCCTAACCCTAAACCTAACCTTTAAAGTTGCAACATAGCCAGGTAGATTAAGGCTTACCTGGATAGGTGAAACATGTGAGGCGATGATTAGTCAAGGGTGAGGAAGTTGTGGGTGCTATGCAATTCTGTTTCTCTCTTGATTGCTCAGTAATAATGGATAAGAGGTGAGGGAAAGTGTGATTTTATAAACCTTGAGCGTCATAAATGCAGTCAAACGGGAAAAGGATTCTATCGGAGGAGTTCATGGGAAGTCCTCTAGTATACACTGGAGGAATTTGTATTAAAGTCCACGGTGTATGCTGGAGGAATTTATATAAAGTGTATCGACTTTAATATGAGGGTAAGATAGGAACTCCTATGATTTGACTGGAGGAGTTTATACAATCTCATCCAATCAAACCGGAGGAGTTAGCCTAAAGTCACACAATGAGAGTTGGCACTTCGGTATAATTCTAGGAAATTGATCCAGTGAGTACTAGACATTTGAAGACAACTCATCCTATGTATACCATAGGAGTTAATGGGAACTCTCGTCCAAAAGCTAAAATTTGAAATTTTCCCAAGTGTCAAAACCAAAATGTGATCTCATCCCAAACTAAGAAAATTGAAGTAGCTTGCTTAGAGAGAGAAATAAAACCAAAACCACGATCAAGCATTAAGGAAATTCAATCTAAGGAGACTTAGAAAAAGAACAAAGGGGCTCCATTTTCTCTAGTGAGGGATTTTCAAGAAAGAAATATGAAAAAAAGGAGGGTTGTTGGTGCCTAGCACAACACACTTGTGATTTAGAAGAATATTAATAACACAAAAAGTATTTCAACATCACCCATAAATAAAATATTTCAACGTCTACCTTATGTACAAAATAATTTTATATCACACACACACACACACACAATAATTGAAAGTAAGAAATTGTTTATTACGCACAAAGGCGTTTCCTACCCAGTATGAGGGAGATGTGTAATTCATTGAGTGCTTAGCATGGAATTGACATGTGGCATTGCAAAAACATTAATAATTATTATTTTTTCAATGTTACCCATAAATGAAATATTTCAATATATATATATATATATAACAATTGAAAGAAAAATAAATCTTATGGTTAAAAAATTCTAGTGGTTTGTTATTGAGTATGAGGGAGATGTGTAATTCCTTCCGTGTTCAACATGGAGTTGACAAGTGGTACAAACACACACATACATACATATATAAAAAAGTAGCCTAGATCCATATTAACTTCACATATTTCATGGGGTGAGAGGGATCAAGTCTCTGAACATGCAAACCATTCCTCATGTTTTTCACTCTGAAAAGGTTTTCCCCTCAAGAGACTTGATCCCTCTCAACACATGATAGATCTAGAGTTAAAATGGATCTAAGTTCATCTTAATCATTAATACAATATTTAAGAACACCAATAAATTGAAATAAACTTAAACTTCATATTTTATTTACTTTTCTAGTAAATCTAAATCACTAATATATGATTTAAAACATCCATACTAATTTTCATGTACATTTTGTAATATTTCAATATTATGATTTGTTTTACTTTTACATAAGGTGACTTTAGAATATTACACATATATAATTAAGCAAAGTAATTATATGACATTATGTCGATCAAATTTATATTGAATAATATCTACTTAATGGAATGAGGGGATTAAATCACATTTTCATTTTTCAAAAATATTCATAAATTAACTCATATGTATTTATAAAAGTGTTTTGCATAATCATTTTGTAGTGAGCAATGTTTTGGCCAATCTTATACTTATACTTATAATTACAATTATAATAATAAAGTGTACTCGATTAAAAAAATATATAAAAATAAAGTCAGCTTAATGAAATCAAACAAGTATTACATGCACAATTATATATATAGTAATATAAAATTGATAAGTGGCAAGAGAAAATTGTAAATAAGAGTGCAAAACTTGAGGAAAGGTTAAAGATCTGCACCTTGAGATATTTGAACTCTCTCGACACTTGATAGATCTCAAGTTAAGATGGATTTATGCACATCCATAAAACTTGGATTTAGTATTTTACACTGAACTTATGATTAATTCATATTAAAGTACATCATAAAAATTAGATTTAATATCCTACAATGAACTTATCATGAAGTCATATTAAAGACTCGGAAATTGGGAGATTTGTCATTATGCACAAAACAATTATCACACTTTTATTATTCAATGAAAAATATATTTATACAAGGAGTTTTCCCTCAACAACATAACAAACTCATGAGAAAATCTCTCAACCACGCACATAAATAGGATTTAATAGTTGGAGAAGATCTTCTCACAACCAACTAGATCTAACAAACCAAAATCAAGCTTTAAAGTAAGCGTTAATTCTAACACCCTCCCTTAATGTTTACATCACAAACAATAATATTGAAATCACATAAAAAATATTTTTGAACTTTGATCTATGTCTAGTATGGTCTTCATAAACATTTCCACCCACTCTAAAATCTCATAGACTACGCTCTTTCTCAACCATCAACTTCGAGCTACCACTTGATCCATTTAAGATACAATTATTTCTGACCATTAACGAAGTATTTGTAGGATGGACGATTCATGACATACCCTGAAGAATAATCTAGATACTGAATTATTCTATTGACATACTTTCATCTGTCGAAGTACATGGTTTGTCGTTGTATTCACCAGTTATCTAGGGAAGTAGTCTAGATACTGAAAGTATCCAGCAATCAATCATACAAATTGACCTTTTTCATATACACAAACACACAAAGATAACATATAACCAATGTTCTTAGAGCACCGAAGGACAACAAGAAATGTTAGCTTATAACACATTGTAGACATAATCAAATCAATGATATGTTCTTATGGCACCAAAGTACTTACAAACCACCAAATTAAATTATGTTACTCTATTCTATGATTGATTCTTCAAAGTTTTCACAAACATATAATACAATTCCTTCATCTTGGACTTCAAACTGCACACCCAACAAAATAACAATGAATTTCACACACAGTTTGCAAACCCATCATGCATTATATGTTGGTTGCTCGGATTCCCAAAAAATTATCAGATCTGAAAATTACAAATCAAGGGAATGAAAATTGCAATTCGATTTGATCTTGGCAGTTCTCTATGTATTAATCAGTCCATGCATCAGTTCAAAGACCCTACAACACTCAATGCCAACTTCTCTGCTAAACAATGGTGCTATCCTTCTTTGATAACATTGTTCTCTTCACTTTGGCACATGTTCTCTATTACAAAGGTTGTGACTATCTACTCTGACTGTCGATTGTGAATAGGGAACAAGTCTTTCAACAAATGAATATAGGTGGACGACTTTCCTCACACGACCCTCACTCCAATCACCAATGATCAATTGATTCTGACGCAGGCACGCAAGTAGATAGGAAACTCCTTATTCTTCCACAAAACACAAAAAACAAGAAATTCACAAAATAATATATTATCACCCTCTAATCTAATTCTACTTCTACAACATATTCATCTCACAAATATCTTATTTTCCTTGGCCCTGTTGTGAGGGAGTTAAGCCAAGACCAACTCTGATACTAACTCAGAAATTGGGAGAGTAGGCATTATGCACAAAAAAATTCTCACATAAAGTAGGCATTAATTAAGAAAACTACTCAAGTATGATACCTTAAGTGTTAGATGCTACTCTCACATAAAGCAGACATTAATTCTAGCATAAAGTCCTACAAAAGAAAACTACTCAAGTATGATACCCTAAGTGTTATGCTAATGAAAACATAAAAAAAAAATGTATCCAACAAATAAATCATATTTAAAAATAAATAAATAAATTGAAATCTAATTAAAAGAGAAATATTTTCTATAACTTAATTTATTATTTTAATATTTTTTAAAATTCAATTGTAAAGGAAATATTTTTAATAATGAATTTACTGTTTTTTTATTAAAAAAATTTAAAAAATTGATTTTGAAAATTATATATACATTTTTCACCATTAAAACTTGTATCTACTTTTTCTTATAAAAATAAATTTATAATATAGTTTTAAGGGAAACGCATGTTCTTAACATTTAGGCCCACTGAAATTGTATATTGTATAATAACAACAAATTATATATGTTGTATAATTTAAGTGAATTAAAATATTAAGAATATATTTTTGTTTGAAGATTATAATTTCAAATTTAGAAAAATAAACTTTATACAATTATATAAATTAATAAATAGAATAATTTTATATATTAATTTGATATCTTATTTTATTATTAAATTATAAATATTATTATTAAAATATATAAAACATTTTATACCACCTTAAACGCATCTTAATTCTAGTTATATCAAGTTCCAATAGGAAACTAATATCTAGAGGTGCAAACCTTTAACCTTTCCTCAAGTTTTGCGTATGAACATCTCCCCCATAGTAAGTTGTAAAGTGTCTATGGAGACAACCATAGTTGGAGATTGCCTCTAGACTCAATAAAAAAGATATAAATATATCCTTAGTTTTCTAACACGCAATGATAAATCTTAAATGAATGTAAAAAATGCTAGATAGAGTAACTTAAATGCAACCCAAAATTTAAAATGTAAAAACACTAAGAACTTCCATTAATAACCCATAATAACATCATAAAATAAGCAATAATAAATCTTAAATGAATGTAAAAAAGGCTAAATAGAATAACTTAAATGCAACCCAAAATTTAAAGTGTAAAAACACTAAGAACTTCCATTAATAATCCATAATAACATCATAAAATTTGAAGTGTAAAAACATTAAAGACTTCTATTAATAATCCATGATAACATCATAATTTTTTTTTAAATGGGACTAATCGATACCTTGGAAAACCTATTAATATTTAGAAAACATTTTAGAAAAAAACAAATGAGTAACCTTTTATATTCATCCAATAATGCATACTATTGTAAATCTCATACAAATTAATATTTAAAGTATATACAATTGTAAATCTCATGCAAAATTAATATTTAAAGTATATACATTGTTTGATACATACTAGTGTAAATCTCATACAAATTAATATTTAAAATATATATAATTGTAAATCTCATGCAAAATTAATAATAATAATCTATTTTTAAGGACAAGGGACCTTCTTTCATCAAACGATTTGACTGGTAAAGTCTACGAAGGTATACATACCTTACCCCCTTACCCCCCTCTCAGGATTTGAATCTGTGACCTCTTAAGAGGAAACACATATTCTTAACCATTAAGCCCAATATTTAAAGTATATACAATGTTTAATAGACTTTTTGTTTTCCAAATTTAGATGTTTTAAATAGAAATTAAACACCCAACTAATTTTATATAACAGAAAAAAAAATAAAAAATTATATTTTATATATACTAATTTTATATAACAGAA
>SNQJ01S0053317.1:31108-45369 GCA_010110895.2 Picea sitchensis
TCTCTCTTTTTTTTTACAATCGAATTTAGTTTGCTTAATACAATTCAAACTTAGGTTTTCAGATCCACAAAGTCTGGATCAAATCCACTTAGATCCTACAATTTCTGCTTGTAATCCTAACTTCTCCTACAGCTATTACATTGCTAGGATTCGAGATCCTTTGACAATTTATTCAATTTTAACTGAATACAACAAAGTAAATTTAAGAGCACCCACTCTCTTTAGTAAAATTTGTCTTTGACTTTCAACATCCATAGATCTTCTAGAACTACGAGCTTATGCTCCTGCATCAAATACGCTCAGTCAAGAAGAGTCAGAAGGACGTTTCCCGTGCGAGATTAGTATGGGAAAGGGCCCTAGAGGTCAATTACTGAAACCCTACTCTCTGGCTTCACTATGTCGAGGTTGAGATGAAGCACCGGTTTGTAAACCATGCCAGGAACGTCTAGGACCGGGTTGTCTCTCTGCTGCCCCTCGTGGATCAGTTCTGGTATAAGCACTTTCACATGGAGGAGATGCTTGACAATGTGGCCAGTGCTCGTTAGGTCTTCGAGTGGTGGATGAATTGGGAGACCGATCACAATGGTTGGGCCGCCTACATCAAGTTTGAGCTCAAGCATAAAGAACCCTACATGTACATTGGAGGAAACTATAATATCTCCCAACAGTGCCCCAGTTATAGTATGAATTGTAATCATGTTTATGAAATATAATCCTGTTTGGTAGGTTGGTGAGCCGAGTATTGATAAGATGGTGGGCTTATGTGTTAGTAGACCGGAGAGCCTAAGTGTTAAGGCCAAGAGCCTATTTTTGTATATGTAATTATGTAGAACATTAATAAAAATATGAACATCACTGTGTGCAGACCGACCGTGAAGAAAGAGTGATGGGGGCCTAAGCTTCCACATGGTGGGTAAGGGAAAAGGGGCTAAAAGGTTGGAAAGAAGGGATAATATTAGGGGCTTAAGTCCTTGAGAATAATATTTTATTATTATTCTAAAGATGTGTGAAAAAACATGTTTTGTTATCGTAATTCCTGGGAGAGGTAACACATGCAACCCCAAGTGTGAAAAAAGGGAACGCATGCAGCTCCAAGAAGACAAGTGTCCAACTGGGTGCATGCGGTTAAAAGCTAAAGCGCCAATTGAGTTCGAGGTTTGTCCTCCATTTTTTTGTCCATTTTATGAGCGGAGGGACCTCGACGTTTGAGTTCTATAAACCTCACGCAGCTTGAAAACCGAAAGCCTTTGATTTTTTCTGAGAAACCAACACGCATTTGTTTGAACCATTGAGTCTGTGTTCGACCCTTGTGTGGATTCCTTGTCATGCACCCTGAAAATTAGTGGAAAACATGTGGTTTGAGCTATGTCACCTATGTGTCTTGTGAGCCAGTCGATCCATTCTTGCAAAGTTGACCATGTACATGAACTGTCTTTGAGTCTCTACCTTCTTTGTTCCTGAAGGGAATTGACCAGTTGATGTTGTTGTTATTTTCACCTTGTGGGAATTGGGTTGAAACTGGTTGAAGAAGCAGGTTGTCAGGCCAGTGGTAGAAGAGGCAGGTTGTCAGGCTTGTGAGAAACTCTCTCCAGGTGAGATAGTCTACTGGGAAGTGGATTTATCCTAGAGAGAGTCCATCACTAGCTACAAAGCTCTGAGAATTCCTGATCCGATCTGTTGTCGAGGCCCAAAGAGGGAGGTGAAGCACCGATGGACTGTTATTGTGAAGGTGTATACTCCCAGGTAGAACAAGCATGTGGGGAATGAGAGTCCGTGAGTAGTGGGCGTAAGAAAGATCCTAGAGAGAATCCTTCCAGTTTCTCTATGCAGTTTCCCTATAACCTCAACATAGCCTAGGATTCCCTTGCCTTGGGTGGAGCTTAGTCCCATCTCGGGTGTGACTCACTGTTAAGCGTGATGAGCAGTGAGGTCTAAGGCTGGGAGGTTCGTGGAAGGTCTGCACATGGTTGGTGGAGTTACTACAGTTTCAAAGATAAGTATATGCATGTGTATAATTTCAATTAAAATGCATGTATGTGATGCTTGTGATATTATCATGTATTCCGTTGTAATGATATTTACTATTGATTTCAATAATTCTGTATGTTGGCAGTAATTATATGTTTACTCTGTTAAGCCATTTAACTTCATTAATTGTATCCTATACAAATATGGTATCAGATATTTAAGGCTAAGTTAAGGTAGTTTGGTAGCATTGCCCAGCCTGTTGGTGGCTGGGGATGTTACAAAATGGTATCAGAGCTTTAAGGATAAGTTAAGGCAGTGTGGTAGCATTTCCCAGACTATTGGTGGTTGGGGATGTTACAAAATGGTATAAGAGTATGGTTACAACACAGAGCCTGGATGGGCCATGTTAGTGGAAGTTGAAGCAAAAGTTTTCGGAAAGAATTATTGTCAAAGTAGACAAAATTCAAGTCCAGAGCCAAGGTTTCAGTGTTGAGCCTAGATGGGTCGGATAAGTGGTCTTTGGACCCAAGGTTTTGAGAGGAAATTGAATATGGAGGACTAATTTCGAACCTTAGAATGTTTCTGAGTGCCAACGGGTTACTTGGTCGTATTACGAAGATCAAGAGGAGTAGCGGTAGAATAAAACCACAATCATAGACCAACTATAGAGGAAAAGATATGGACTGTCAAATACACGTCCAAACACTTAGGAGAGCACACATAAGAGATCAGATCTGGACCATTAGATCTGAGCATGTGGTCCAACAACCATTGGATCCATGGAACGTGCACAAGGTTTAAAACCCTTTGGAGTTGCACAGGAGTGTGGATATCGTGATACGTGAAGTCTCAACATCATCAAAACTGTCCACTGAGAGGGACACATGGGAAGCGATCAACCTTTCACTGATTTGTGACTTGAAATGGTTAAAGGGAAAGTTCGCAAGAATTCGCGAAATGGAAATTTGCCATTAGATCACAATGATTGATCAAGGAGAGATCTGGACCGTTAATTTTCCAGGAGGAATTTCAGCATTTTGGGAATCAGGAGAATGAAGGTGGGAGTTCTTTCAACCTCGTGACACACAAAATTATGATACGCGAAATCCCGATGCGATATGAGTCGGCAGATTGTGGGGAAGTTAGGACCATCAGATTGGGAGCTTCGAAATGTTGACATTTCAGAAGTTCATCCGTCGGGAGAATGGGATGTGCTGATGCACAAAATCCTGAGGCTTGAAATCATGAAATCCCGAAGAGCTGAAGTAGTGGATTGAGTTGACGTCACTTGGATGGTGTGGAACCCTGGGACATGTGTCACGTGCCAGTGGGCCCCGAAGGAAAAGTAGATGCAGTGGGGGTGGATGGCGTCACCCAAGGTAATGTGGAACTTCTTAAGTACACCATGTGTCACCACCGTGGTTGGTGACAACTATACTGTGGGCCGGAGGCCAGAAAGGTCGAAAGTTGGAATTCGAGAGTTGGAGAAGGAAGTGAGTGTGGGAGCCTCTAAGTCTGAAACCCCGAAGTCTTGATTAGAGAACCTTGATATCTAGTGCTTGGTCACAACCCATGGTCACGTGAGTTGGGAAACTAAGAGAAAAGGGCTAAGGCATGAGTGCACTACAGAGCTTAGCAGAGCTCGAAAAATTCATGGAAACTAAACGTTTTCTGTAATCAAGTGTTATGAATTTTGTGGAATTTTTTAAGAAATGATGGCCTGACAAATTCTGGCTATCTACACATTGTATTTTCATAAGTTTAGTAAGTGCCAGAACTGAGTGGAGTTGCCACCAAGTGCAAAATAAATGGAAAGGGCACGGACTGCTTCCAGTTCTGAGGATGAAGAAAAAGGAATGGATGTTCACCTAGGAGTAGAAGGATCCAACTCCAATGGCCATGGAGAGGAGATAGATAAGGAAAGAAACATGAGGAATATCATTGAAGGATTGCAAAAAGATGCCCAAACTCACTGAGAAGATTGGAAAAATCTTAGAAAATCTCAAGAAAAACAAGGTGAATTTAACATAAAGATGTTAAAGAGTTTGGAGAGAATAGAAGAGAAGTTGGAGAAGGAGAGTGACTCGAGAAAAATAGGGAGTCGCCAGAATTCTGAGGGAAGAAAGTCAAGGAGTGCAGGTAGACACTATCATCACTCCCAAGGTCTCTCCAAGAAAAGGGCACCCAGTAGTTCAAGCTAGTCTCCTACCAGAAAGCACAGGAGATCTAGAGTGGATGAATTAAAGGGATATATGAACAAGATTAAGCCTCCTACATTTGATGGAGATCATAAGAGGGAGGAAGATGTCGAAACATGGTTGTTGGGTATGAGGAAATACTTCCAACTACAGAATTATTCCTGTCATGCAGAAGGAAGAATTGTGATGTATCAACTGAAAGGAAAAGAATCCATGTGGTGGGATCAACTTGTGCAGGTGCAACACATTAGAGACAAAGATATCACTTGGAAAGAATTCAAGAGGTATTTTGAGAAGAAGTATTTGACTAAGAGATACTATGACAGAAAGATGAAAAAGTTCTTTGAACTCAAGCTGGGCAACATGACCATTATGAATATGAGCGTAGGTTTTTGGAATTGTTGAACTACGTTCCGTTCATCAAAGAATAGACTATCAAGATTCAAAGGTATTTGAGTGGACTGCCACCTTCCATTGGGGACAAGATCCAGTATGATGACCCTAAGACCATGGAAGAAACTATAAGAAGAGTGAAATGTTTGTATGAACATCAAAGAGAAAATCCTACCTTACAGGAGGCTTTGGATGACCAAAAGAAGTTTAAGAAATAGCAGAGACAAAAGGGAAACAAACCTCATTTTTTTCAGAAATGGTCCTCAAGTACAACCATCGTTTAGAGAGTCAAGAATGACTGACTTAGGGGAGCAAAGGCCAAGACAGACGCCCATTTAGTGTTGGGATTGTCAGGGAAACCATAAGTATAGAGATTGTCCCCACAAAAATGGAGAAGTGAGAGATTTCCATAATGTTCAACAAGCTGGAACAATGGAGGACATGGGCAGTAGAATGCCAAAGATCTATGCAGCCCTGGACAACAAGCAAGTTGAATTTCAATCGTACATGATTGAAATAGAAGGTATGATTAACAACCAACCATTTACTATTTTAATTGATTCAGGGGCTAGCCATAGTTATATAGATCCTAGAGTGGTAGAAATTTTGCATTTGTTGAGAAGCAAACATGAAAAGTCTTGGTTAGTGAAGCTGGCTACATGAACCAAGAGAAAAGTCACTGAGTTAATTAAGTCTTATCTAGTGGATATGAAGGGACTGAGCACAAAGGCCGAATTGAATATTCTTCCTTTAGGGTCTTATGATTGTCTGATTCGGATGGACTGGTTGGAACAACACCATTCCATCTTGGACTATCATAAAAAGGCATTCACTTTCCTGGATGAGGAACAGAATCACAGAATAGTCCAAGGAATTCCCAAAGTTGTTTCTATCAGAGAAATCTCAACAATGCAGTTGAAAAAGTGCCACATAAAAGGCTATCAATTATTTGCAACCCATGTGGAGGAAACACCTAAGGATAAGGTGTCAAGTATTGGACATCATGTGGTGCTAAAGGAGTTTGAATATGTATTTTAGGAGGTAATTGTACTACCTTCGAAAATACATATTGAATTCTCTGTAAATTTGATGCCTGGAGACTCTCCAGTGTCAAAATATCCTTACAGAATGAGCATGCTAGAGCTGAAAGAACTGCAATTGCATATGGAACGTTCGTAAAGAAGAAGGATGGAACATTGATATTGTGTATAGATTTCAGACAATTGAACAAAATGACTGTAAAGAACAAGTATCCTCTATTGAGGATTGATGACCTCTTCGATTAGTTGAAGGATGAAAAGGTATTTTCAAAAATAGACCCCAGGTCGGGATATAACCAAGTACGAATAAAGGATGAAGACATCAGCAAGACCGCCTTCAGAACCAGGTATGGTCATTACAATTTCACAATGGCGTCATTTGGGTTGTCAAATGTACCCGCTGTTTTTATGTGCCTGATGAATGGTGTATTTAGGGACTATTTAGACAAGTTTATCATAGTCTTCCTGGATGACATCCTGGTGTATTCCAAGTTAGAGGAAGAGCATGAAAAACATCTGAGGATGGTGTTGCAGGTGCTAAGAGAGCACCAACTATATTACAAGTTGAGCAAGTGCTCGTTTTATCAAAAGAAAATCCATTACCTAGGGCATATTATTTCCAAGGATGGGATAGCTATAGATCCTGAGAAGATTGAGGCCATTAGAGAATGGTCAGTGCCAAAGAATGTGACATAAATTAGATCATTTGTGAGTCTAGCTGGTTATTACAAAAGGTTTATCACAGGGTTATCGAGGATAGATCACCCTATCACTTCCTTTCAAAGGAAGGAGAAGAAGTTTTAGTGGACATAAGATTGTGAGAGAAGCTTCCAACAATTGAAGCAACTGTTAACCAATGCTCCAATCCTAAGAATCTCAAATCCAAATGAAGATTTTGTGGTGTGCATAGATGCCTGCAAAGAAGGATTGGGAGGAGTCCTTAGTCAGAATGGATTTGTAATCTGTTATGAATCCATAAATTTGAAAGAGCATAAAAGGAGCTATGCAACTCATGATTTGGAGTTGGCAGCCATAGTAAACGCTCTAAAGAAGTGGAGGCATTACCTCATGGGAAGGAAGTTTGAACTAAGAACATACCATAACGGTCTGAAGTATTTGTTCGATTAGCCAATGTTGAACGCTAGGGAGAGTAGGTGGTTGGATTTTCTCTGTGAGTATGATTTGGATATCAAGCATATCAAAGGGAAGGATAATAAAGTGGTTGATGCACTCAGCAGGACAGTGCATGAATTACATGCTACAACCATTAGCATGTACCGAACCGATATTAAAAGTAGAGTTTTGGAGGATACAAATACAAACTTACCGTACAGGGATTTGGTAGCAAAGCTACACCAAAGTAAGATTCCATAGAAAGTGGAGATTTATAAACTGGAAACTGATGGAATACTTCAGTACAATACTAAAATTTATGTACCTAATGTCCAGGATTTGAAATTTGTGATTTTGCGTGAAATGCATAATGTGCCTTGTGAAAGGCACCCTGGATATCAGAAAAGTGTGGTAGCAGTCAAGATCCATTACTTTTGTCTAGGTATGAAGAAAGAGATTGTTGAATACATCACCAAATGTATGGAGTTCCAGAAGGTTAAAGCTGAGCATAGGCACCTAGCAAGGTTGCTGCAACCTTTACCCATTCCTGAGTGGAAGTGGGAAGTGGTGACAATGGACTTCATCACAGGATTTCCCAGAACAAGCAAGCAACACGATTCAATTATGGCGGTGGTGGACAAGCTTACGAAAGCTGCCAATTTCATTCCATTAAAGACTACTCAGAAGGAAACGAATGTTGATGATATTTTTATGAAGGAAGTGGCACGATTGCACGAAATTCCCAAGACAATTGTGTCTGACAAAGACCCGAAATTTACTTCAAATTTATGAAAGGGGTTGTTCAAAGGATTTAGAACAAATATGAACTTTATCACAACTTATCATCCTGAGTCTGATGGACAGACAGAGAGGGTGAATAGAGTGATAGAAGACACGTTAAGGATGTATGTGATGGACAAACCATTGAAATGGGAAGACTACTTGCACTTGGTAGAATTCGCCTACAATAATGGGTATCAAGGCATCCTTGAAGATGAGCCCATTTGAAGAACTTTATAGAAGAAAGTGAAATACTCCAGTTAGTTGGGATAATCCAACTGACAGGGCAATAGTTGGGCCAGAATTGATCAAAGAAATGGAAGAACAAATGCTAAGAATTAAGCAGAATTTAAAGGTTGCCCAAGATAGGCAAAAGAGTTATGTTGATAAGAACAAAACCCACAGAGAGTTCAAAGTGGGTGATCATATTTTTTCTGAAAGTAAAAGCCAATAGAATTTCCCTGAAGCTGGGAAACTGTGCCAAGTTGGCAGCCAAATTTTGTGGGCCATTTGAAATCCAGGAAAGGATTGGGCCAATTGCATATATGCTTGCATTACCTACATCCATGAATGTACATAACGTGTTTCATGTTTCATTGCNTAAGAAATATATATCTGATGTTAATCATGTAATTTATTGGAATGTGATTCAAGTGGAGCAAGAAGGTGTCCTGAAAGTGCATCCCGTGCACATATTGGACTGGAAAAGAAAACAACTCTAGAATCGAGCCATAGGGATTGTAAAGGTCCAGTGGACCTGGTACGGTCCTGAGGATGTGACATGGGAGCATGAAGATACTATGCGGGAAGAATACCCGCATCTTTTTGAAAATTTTGGAAATATTGTTGATACTGTGTAAAAGTTGCACTGAGGACAGTGAAAAAATAAGGGGAGGGGATTATAATATCTCCCAGCAGTGCCCCAATTATAGTATGAATTGTAATCATGTTTATGAATTGTAATCTTGTTTTGTAGGTTGGTGAGCCGAGTATTGATAAGATGGTGGGCTTATGTGTTATTAGGCTGGAGATCCTAAGTGTTAAGGCCAAAAGCCTACTTTTGTATATGTAATTATGCAAAACATTAATAAAAATATAAACGTCGCTGCGTGCAAACCGACCACAAAGAAAGAGTGATGGGGGACTAAGATTCCATAGGGTGGGTAAAGGAAAAGGGGCTGAAAGGTTGGAAAGAAGGGCTAAGCTTAGGGACTTAAGTCCTTGAGAATAATATTTTATTATTATTATAAAGTTGTGTGACAAAACATGGTTTGTTATCGTAAATCCTGGGAGAGACAACATATGCAACCCCAAGTGTGAAAAAAGGGAACGTATGCAGCTCCAGGAAGACAAGTGTCAACCTGGGTGCATGCGGTTAAAAGTTGAAGTGTTAGCTGAGTTCACGGTTCGTCCTCCATTATGTTGTTCATTGTCTCAGTAGAGGGATCTCTGCATCTAAGTTCTGTAAGCCTTATGCAGTTCAGAAAACTGAAGCCTGTGATGTTTTTTGAGAAACTAACACGCCTCTGTCTGAACCGTTGAGTATGTGTTCGACCTCTGTGTGGATTCCTTGTCACACACCCTGAAAATCAATAGAAAACCTATGGTTTGAGCTGTGTCACTTGTGTGTCCTGTGAGCCAGTCGATCTACTCTTGCAAATTCGATCCCGTACCTGAACTGTCTTTGAATCACTACCTTCTGTGTTCCTAAAGGGAATTGACCAATTGTTGTTGTTGTTATTTTCACCTTGTGGGAATTGGGTTGAAACTGGTTGAAGAAGATGGTTTCCAGGCCCATGGTAGAAGAGGCAGGTTGTCAGGCCTGTGAACAACTCTCTCCAGGTGAGAGAGTCTACTAGGAAGTGGTTTTCTCCCAGAGAGAGTCCAACACTAGCTACATAGCTCCTATAATTCTTGATCTGGCTTGTTTCCGAGGCCCAGAGAGGGAGGTGTAGCACCGATGGACTGTTCTTGTGAAGGTGTATACTCCCGGGCAGAACATGCATGTGGGGAATGAAAGTCCATGAGTAGTGTGTGTAAGAAGGCTCCTGGAGAGAATCCTTCTGGTTGATCTGTACAGTTTCTTTGTAACCTCAGCCTAGCCTAGGATTCTCTTGCCTTGGGTGGAACTTAGTCCCAACTCAAAGGTGACCCACTGTTAAGCGTATGAGCAGTGAGGTCTAAGGCTGAGAGGTTCATGGAAGGTCTACACGTGGTTGGTGGAGTTACTACAGTTTCAAAGATAAGTATATGAATGTGTATAATTTCAATTAAAATGCATGTTTGTGATGCTTGCGATCTTATCATGTATTCTATTGCGATGATATTTAATGTTGATTTCAAAATTTGCATGTTGGCAGTAATTATACATTTACTCTGCTAAGACATTTAACTTCATTAATTATATCCTATATAAATATGGTATCAAAGCTTTAAGGATAAGTTAAGGCAGTGTGGTAGTATTGTCCGGCCTGTTGGTGGCTGGGGATGTTACAAAATGGTATCAGAGCTTTAAGGCTAAGTTAAGGCAATGTGGTAGCATTGCCCAACCTGTTGGTGGTTGGGGATGTTACATAAACCCTAAGGAAATGAGAATATCTTTATGCAAAATTCTTTACACATTTTTGGAGTAATAAATAGATTTTATTAAGTGGATTTCATACGTGAGAAATTGCCAAGAAAGTCAAATCTTGGAAAGAGTGTCTAAAAAGTCACATCAAATTTCAATTTTACTAAAAATAATAACAATGTTAAAATAAAGTGAGAGAGGTTGAGAATTAATTTCAAAGTTAATCTTTATGAGGTGATACCCCTAGTTTGGGTGATGATGCTTCATGGAGATTATTCCATGGTGGAGAGAGCTATGTGGGGTAAAAGCCATTGTTGAGAGGAAGAGCATTGGATTGTGTTCCCAGAATTGTTGTTGTTTGCAAAAGAAAAAATTGACCAGAATTTGAGGTCATCTCATTGCTGCCAGATATAAAAGCATCTCCTATGAGAGACAACTCTTGCATTCTGGACCAGTGTTTGCTTGGAGTTTTATGACTTGCAACTGCAATTGGGTGTGGGTGCATTTTTTGGTTGAAGCCAACACCCTTTTGTTGAGTTTAAATTTGATATTGTCGAGTTGGATTATTGTAAAGGGTGGAATTGCAAGAAACCCTATTTTCCGTTGATAAAGTTGGACATATGAAAGATCAGTGTTTCGATCTTCATCTGTGTATGCATTGTGAAAGTGTACACCTTGTTCCAGTAGCTTATACAAGTGTTGGATCTTGCATTGTGAAAGCATACACCTTGTTCCAGTAGCTTATACAGCTGCTCGATCTTTTCAGGCCATACTTGTGAATGATGGTCAAGGGAATTTGAACCACTTGTTCCTGACAGGGGGTAAATCTAAAGTTTTTAGTCAGGTTCCAAGTTTGATTTAGAGCCCGTGAACAGATGATCAAGTATGCAACCTAATTCTTGGTATGTAGTCTTGATCATCTAGTCTTGATCCTAAACATGTTGTTGTTGATATGGTTTGTGGTAATCCTAAAACCATTCATGGTTTTTGAGCCTTGAGCTCTTGATAGTTTGTGATCAGCTTAAAACCACCAATTAAGCAAAAGACATGAAGTTCTTCTTGTTACATTTTCATATTTTTGAGCCTTGAGCTCTTTTTAGTTTATGGTCAACTTAAAACCATGCCATTTAGTAGAATACATCATCTTCTGCTAGACATTCAATTTGTGGTCATCCCGAAACCACCAGATTGGTTTATGGTCATCCTGAAACCACCAAATGAGTTTGTGGTCACCCTTAAACCACAAATTTAGTAGAAGACATCAGCTTCTGCTATTTTTTCAGAGTTCAGAGAGGATATTAAGCCCTTTGAATATTTTCTTGACACATTACCAGTTGTCAAGAAGTGACAGTTTTTCAGGAAAGAACGAACTTATGATTAAGGATGGATGTTGAAAACTCTCTAATCATGGTTAGTTATCATACCCTAACAGTCATACCGTTAGAGGACAATTGTGGTATATGTACTATATATACATTATTGATGTACATATTAATTGATTTGTCTTAGTGCCTTTTCCGCTAATGTTCTTTGTCTTCTTGATCTAGTTAGTCATTCACTTTCTTGCCTATATTCCTAACAGTATTAGTTATGGTTTTAATGATTATCCAAAAATACTGAAAATGTAAATGAAAGTACTATGTGAATAAAAATGAAAGTACTATGTGAATAAATCTTGTGGATTTACTTCATTAAGGGCTTTTCTTATCTAATAAATAGCATAATAACTATATTGCTATACTATATTTCTATCATGGTAGGATGCATTTCTAGAACCAAATATCGATGGTTGTCGTATGAGAGCCATTGCACCTCTTTGTGAGTTTCTATTTGCGTTTAATTTAGGTTGTTGGGTGAATTATTTGATTACATCTCCTTGAACAAATCTACATCTCCTTGGGTGAATTTACTTTTTCTTAAGTGAATTTTTATCTCCCTAAACGTTTTACTTCATGCCTTGGTGAATTTACATCCCTAGACATTTTTACATCGCCAAACATTTTACTTTGTCCCGGGAGGAGTTTACATACCTTGGGCATTTTACTTAGGCAAGTTCACATGCCCTTGGGTGTGTTATTTCGTGCTTAAGTCAGTCTATTTACTAAAAAGTTTGAAAAAGATTTTTTTTTTAAGTTTCATATATATAAAGATATATAATTAAAAATAGAAAAAAAAAGATTTTAAAACAAAGTATATATATATATATATATAATTTCGTATTTAAAAATAATAATAATAATTATTATTATTATTATTATTATTATTTTTTTTCAGTTTTAAAGGGTTGGTGTTACTTTTTTTTCTAATTTTTTTTTTTTTTGGTTTTTTCCTTTTTATGATTTGTTTGCAATAGTGTCGGGATTTTGGGTCATGGTTTCTAAAATGTTGTAATTTTAAGCCAAAAAAAGGATGATAGTATTCGATTTTGTTGTTCCTGTCAAGATATTGGTTCCAAGGGTACCAATTGTCAAGGCCACAAGTTCAAAAAACTTGCAATTTTATTCCTAGAAAAAAAGGGGATGTTGCCAGGAGCACCAATTTTCAATTCGGAGGTCAATTTTAAGGTTTTGGCTACAGTGTTATCAATTGTGAAGCCCAAAGGTTTCAAAGAGGTTATATTTTTAGCCTCAAAAATAAAAAATGGTGATGTTGTTAGCACCACTTTACACTACTTTTCAATTTAGGGTTGATTTTAAGGGTTTTGTCAAAAACATTTCAATGCCATTAAGGCCATGGTTGCAGAAGGTGGTAATTTTAATCCGCCCCCAAAAAGAGTATTACCCGTCACACCACTTTTCAAGAAAGGACTTGATTTTGGTGTTTTGGACCCCAAAGTATGGGTTCTTAGGGCTAGAGTTCTTGTTTTGAGGTCACATTTCTCTTCAAGTTAGTAACTATGATATTCATGTAAAGAAAGAGATTTATTCTCACAAGTTTCTTGCAATATCCTCAAAGCTAGTCCTTCATTGTCATCAAAAGCATTCATATTAACAACTCAACAGTTGCTTCCCTTCTAGTAAATAGAATGATATTATAACACATGAATGCCTTCTCCTTATTGTTTATTTAGTTTCCATGTAAGGAATGATGTATCGCACTTGCCTAGATTTCTTCCCAATATAACCCTTCCAAATAGGTAGTAAAGGAAAGATAATTATTTGGGTGGTTTTCCTATTTCTCCCAAGTAAGTATGTTGCCTCACCTAATTGTTTGTCATCTTCCCTATATTGTATGCCTAGCTTTCTTAGATGTCTTCCCTAGATTGACAAGATATTTGTATTCTCTTATCTCATCTTCCTAGCTTTCTTCAAAAAATAAATTAAATATTCACTTAGTTGATCTATAGACCAGTAAAATAACTTTTGGTTAGTTCATCAACTTCTTTGAAAAATGATCCGTAAATATTAGTCGATTCACAATATTTCCAACATCAATATCCCAATGTTTCATTCCATTTAATGAACATAATGACAATTCACTCTTCGTCTCTTTTGCAATAGTAACATCACATATTTATATTCAATATATATTGATAAACATGCAACAATAGAACCACATAAACTTGGCCTTCAATCTTGAAATATGAAATCAAGTCACACTAATTGTTGCCACTTGTCATCATTTAGAAAACTTCCAACTATAAGTGGAGACCACATTAGGCATGATCCACACAAATTGCATTCTACCACTACAAGGAAAACATGTTGTTTATACTTCTCCAAGCATTACACTTCATAAGAGGAAATGCACATGGGGTAATCAATGCATAGAAGCCTACTAATACCAATTGATGCATTGTGTTGTACTTGGTTAGCCAATTGACCATTCAAAGCTCCTATAAATTTTTGGTATTCCACGCATAAGGATCTTACACATCATTAATCTCCTTTATTCTATCAATTGAGTAGACTTAAAATCTCCACTCTATGCACCAATCAGTTGGTTTAATAGTCAATTAGTCAATAGATATATTTTGTCACTATTGTAAGAAAGAATGATACTCCCGCACTCCAATCCAATTTTTCAACTAACTTCTCCAATATGTTACACATATTACAAGATTCTTAACCCATCATTCAAATATTCATTGAGATAACCTTCCTTGAGCATGGCCGTTTCTAATTCTATTTCAAAACAAACTTCAAATAATCCACCTACATATGGGTAAGCATTCCACAATATTATATATATATATATATA
>SNQJ01S0053317.1:45379-58171 GCA_010110895.2 Picea sitchensis
TCACTTTCTAATGCAATACTTACTTTAACAACTAGCAAAGATAAATGAACATGTGTTGATATTTCTATGAGCAAGGTTAAGCATGAATTTCATTTAATTTTAGCATTTGTCTTAACCATAACCAATAATGTTGCAACAACCAAGATCACAAGAAGAAACACCATGCACAAGAACACAAGAAGTATCATGGGAAACCCTTCTCAATAAGGGAAGAAAACCCAACCAAATCCTTTTTCATATCCTTCAAGAGAAATACCTTCACCACCAAAAAGACCTAGCATCCAAGAGGGTTCTGAAACCCTAGAAGACTAGTGCCCAAAAGAGGTGTGCACTTTTCCCAAGAAGATGTACTTGCTGAAATTTTCAAACTCACATGAAAGATATGATTCCTCAATGGGGAATTTACCTTTACTTATACTAGACAGAACCTGTCAACAAAAGTGTCTATTGGCACAACATGACCAACCCCTCTATCTTATAATATAATTAATATTAACCAGATTAATTATCTTTTAGATCAATTACCAGTCACATAAAGATGGGGCGGACCTGTACCCTTTACATTACAATTAGGGTTATAGGTAGGTCTGACTCTTGAACAATATAGAAAGGGATCTTATACACCCACTAGTGTTCATCCACTAGGGGCACATCCATAGGGATGTCCATATATCTGGCTCACTGCATTACACAAAAGAACCACGTATTCACTAGTGCTCAACCACTAGGATCACGTTCACTTGTGCTCGTCCACAGGCACGTCCACTCAATAGATCTTCTTTCCCACTGCATTACACATGAGAGTCATCTGGAGTTTCTCATCAACTCTCTCCTCAAAGGAGGCTAATACATCATCTTCATTTATTTTCTCATGACGATGCACCCAACACTTTGGGATTTCACACGTTCACCTTGTTCTCAACCACAGTCATGTCCAAATATGTAGATCTCCTTTCTCACTACATTACACAGGAGAATCATCTGGATTTTTTCTCAACTCTCTGTAAGGAGGAGGCCATCTCTACATTCTATCTCTGTCTTAGATAGAAATGACACACTCCTCTCAGGGGCTTTCTTTCAGGTTTGTAAGCTAGAGAATGTCTTACGTAGTTGCAATCATCAACACTCCCTCTCAACTAGGGAGGCATTTTCCACCAGGCCAAGTCTCTCACGGAAATACTTGAACTTTGTCTTGGAAAGTGGTTTGGTGAAGATATATGTGATATTTTCATGAGTAGGAAGATATTGCATGTGTATTGTCTTCCTCTACACCATATCTCTGATATAGTGATACTTTATTTCAATGTGTTTCGATCTGTCATGAAACATCGGATTCTCAAAGAGATTTACACAACTTTGGTTATCACAATGACTAGTAGTAGGATCCATCTCATGATCAAACAAGTTAGTCGTAAGTTTTTGAATCCACACTGCTTCGTGGACTGCTACACTTAATGCAATGTACTCTGCCTCTACAGTGCTTAATTCCGCAGAGCTTTATTTTCTGCTACACCAGGAAACCATGGTAGAACCTAAAGTGAAGCAACAACCGGAGGTGATTTTTCTGTCTATTGCGCTTCCTACCCAATCTGCATCGGCATATCCTTGCAGGCTCAAGTCCACATTAGAGGCATATCTCAGGCCATAACCAATTGTTCCTCGTAAGTATATCAATACATGTTTTCCAGCTATCCAGTGTGTCTATCTCAGTTAGCTCATAAAATGGCTAAGCACATTTACTACATAGAAAATGTCCAGTCTGGTTTTAACCAGATACATCAGTGATCAAATCAATTGTCGATATAAGTGTGGATCTACATCTCCTGAATCAGTATCACTCATTTTATTCAAATCCATAACCATTGGAGTGGGCATGGATTTGCATTCTGTCATGCCACAATTTTTCAGTATCTCCATAGTATATTTTCCTTGACTCAGGAAAATCTCATCTATTATCTGTCATACTTCTAGTCCCAATAAGTAGTGCATCAAGCCCAAATACTTCATTTCAAATTTAGCAGTCAATGCTTGTTTACATTCAACAATGAGTCTCTCTAAACCAGGGAGGAAAGGGTCATCCACATATAGGACCAAAATCAAACACTCATTTCCATCAATGTGATAATATAAGTTTGGTTCAACAACACTTTTGTTGAATCCCAAACTCATCAGAAATCCATCCATTTTCTCGTACCAAGCATGTGGTGCTTTCTTTAGACCATATAGGGATTTCTTCAATATGCATACATGAGATCTTTCATTGTGTACAACGAATTATTTTGAATGCTCAATATAAAATTCTTCCTCAATTTCACCATTCAGAAAGGTTGTCTTTACATCCATCTGATGTAGCTTCCAACCCATGGAAGCAACTAGTGCAATGATAGATCGTATGGAGGTGTATCGGGCTATTGGTGCAAAAGTATCGTCATAGTCCACTCTCTCTATTTGTGAAAACCCTCTGGCCAAAAATCTTGCTTTGTATTTTTTGATGCTTCCATCGACAACATGCTTGATTTTATAAATCCATTTGGAAGTCACTACAAAATTTCCCTCTAGTCTTGTAACAACATCCCATACATCATTTTTTAGTATAGATTGGTATTCTTCAGTCATGGCATCTTGCCATACTTATTCACCTGAAGCTTCTCCATGACAAGATGGCTCTAAGTCAATAATGTGGGTCATTGCTGAAAGGTATCTTGAGAATATCTTTGGTCTCTTTCTCTCCTTGGTTGTTCCTTATGGGGATTTATTCCCTTCTACTTCTTATAGAGTTTGTCGGGCCCAATCAGGCCTTTTATGTCCAATTGTAATATCTCTGGGTTTGTTTCTTGGAGAAACTAAATCGGCTAGAACAACTGGATTAACTGGAGCTATTGGATCATCTGGAATAATATATGTCTCCCTATGAACTGTTGAAGGGGGAGAAGGCATTGTCTCACTATCATTTTCCATTTGAGCTTCTTTGGATTTCTGGAAGGCTACTTCTTCTTCAAAAGTAACATCTCTGCGTACTTCAATTTGTCTCTGACCAGGAATGTAGATTCGATATGCTTTTGAGGATTCACTGTATCCAAAAAATGTGCCCTTCCTTCTCGAAGGTTCTATCTTAGATCTCTTTTCTTTGGGTACATGAAGATATACTTGACATCCAAATATTCTAAAGAGTACAATCTCATGATTCACTCCGGTGAAGGCTTCTTCTCGAGTAATGTTCTTTAGGATCTTATGAGGGCTTCTATTTTGAACATATATTGTTGTTATACATGATTCTTCCCATAGACTCATAGGTAGACTTTGATCATGTATCGTTTCTTTTTTTTCCTCAATAATAGTTCTATTTTTCCTTTCAGCAACCCCATTTTGTTGAGGGTTGTAAGGAACTGTGAATTCCCTCTTGATTCCTACTTCAATAAAAAAACTATTGAATTATTTCGAGGTGTATTCTCCTCCATTATCTGATCTTAATATTTTGATTTTTCTTCCGATCTAGTTCTTAATCTGAGCTTTGAATTCTTGAAAATTTGCAAGGACTCCATCCTTGTTATTCGAAAAGTAATTTCAGGTGTTCCTGGAGTTATCATCTATGAAGAGTACATAGTATAAGTACCCATTTAGAGATGCAATAGTCATTGGCCCACATACATCTAAATGTATCAAGTCCAATATTTCCTTGGATCTGTTGTCACTGCTTGGGAAGGATCATTTAACATTTTTTCCAAGGACACAACCTTTGCAAACACCTTTATGCTAAAATTTTATTTCTGGTAGACCTGTTACCATTTCCCCTAGAGCTGGAAGAGCTCTATAATGAATGTGAGCAAGTATTCTATGCCATAACTCACTCAAGTTGATAGTGTCATGTAGTAAGGCTTGGAGTGGTTTGATGGTTAATCTGTAAAAGTTGTTTTCTCATACACCAATTACCTTGAAAGCACTTATATGAGATTCTTTGGGCCATGCAATAACTCTTCCTTCTGAGAAGGTAATCTTATAGCCTTTGTCTTCCAAGGAAGAAATAGAGACAAGGTTCCTCTTCATTTTGGGTACATATAGTACTTCTTCTAATTGAAGAAGCATATCTAAATCTAGTTGGAAGGTAGAAGTTCCAACTCCTCTCACATTATATCTGGCATCGTCTCCAAGAACAACATGTAGATGTGTCTCTTTCTCAACGAAATGTCTTAGGTGATTTCTAATACCGGTCATGTGCCTGGAGGCACCAATATCAATTAACCAAGTATTATCATTGGTAGGGACCATACCTAAGAATGATGAAATGTTGATGTCTTCATTTCTTTGAGGTCTTGTCTTCCTAGAACTAAGTTTTCTTGAATCATGAAGCTTGCCTCCCATCATGATTTTGCTCATTTTGGATTCTTCACAAACCCTTGTCAACTAGGCTAGAAAACCTAACGGCTAGGCTAGGCTAGCACTTTTAGGTTTTTTTGGACTTATGAATGCCAACAATAAGCCTTTGAGAAGTATGACAACCTTGGTAAGTGAAGAGATTCTTCAAAGAGTGACAGAAACACAATTTTGAAATTTTCTGTAGAATTTAGAGAAACCCTAGAAACCCTAGGGCCAAAAATTCAAAATGCTCGGAATTGCAATTTGAAACTTGTTGGAGGTGCATTGAAGGAGGTCGTACACACCTATGTCCTTTTTATCCCCAACGTCCAAGTTTCAGGTGCTGAAAACCCTCAGAAGGGTAGGCCGTACAGATTTTCTGGAAACCCTAGGAGGGTCATACGGTTTCTGCAGAAGAGAGAGAGGAAGGTTGAAATATGTTTTGTGCAATGGGTTCTTCAAGACCTATTCTCTGATACCATGTTGATTTTTCTATGTGCAATTTTAAGCATGAAGTTCATTTAATTTTAGCATTTGTCTTAACCATAACCAATAATGTTGCAGCAACCAAGATCACAAGAAGAAACACCATGCACAATAACACAAGAAGTATCTTGGGAAACCCTTTTCAACAAGGGAAGAAAACCCAACCAAATAATTTGCTATATTCTTCAAGAGAAATAACTTCACCACCAATAAGACCTAACACACAAGAGGGTTCTCAAACCCTAGAAGACTAGTGCCCAAGAGAGGTGCACACTTTTCCCAAGAAGATGTACTTGCTGAAATTTCCAAACTCACATGAAAGATATGAGAGATATATTGTGTTATAAATACCCATATTGTTGCAAGTAAAAATTGCATCACTTAATGCCAACTATTGTGAATAATTCTCTCTCTCTTGTTTATTTTATGAGGATATTAGGGTTAGTACATGTTTATCTCTCTCAAAGAAGGGCCTAGAGCATAGACTCTTGAGAAAGGAAATCCAAGATGTTACAATATAGACGTATCTAACTACAGAATATGCTTATGTTTCTAAACTTTCATTATAAAATGGTTATTAAGATTTGAAATCGTTAGGTTGTTCTTATGCCATGTCTATTGAGATTTAAAGGAAAATTTGAGTGTTAATGTGACAAAGCAAGTGATGGTGTGTATTTGTTGTGTTGATCATTGCTGTAAGTTTGTGTTGTGTGATATTTGTTATGAGAAGCCATGTTGTCATTGAGATGAATTTTTTTTTGAAAAGAGGCTTCATGAAAGGTCATGAAAAAGAGATCACTTAACAAATCTATGGGTAATCTAGTTAATTTTCTTATGGAATATGGATAATTTAGTTAATTTTCTTATGGAAGAGGATCTTAGAAAATGCAAGAAGTATGTGTAAGAAATCCAATGTAGGAAAACACAAGAAGGAATATCTATAAAATTTAAAAAGTTACGAGGAAAAATTCAAATTTAAAAGTAGATATGGAAGAAAAACGAATGTGCATTGAACTACGCCCTCTTGAAGAAAAAAGAATGTGCATTGAAAAGTAGATATGACCTCTTGAACTACGCCCTCTCGAACTATGACCTTTGGAACTATGACCTGTGGAACTGTGGCCTGTGGAACTGTGACCTATGGAACTACACCCTATGGAACTATGACCTCTGGAACTACGCCCTTTAGAACTCTGACCTCTGGAACTATGACCTATGGAACTATGCCTCTAGAACTATGACCTCTGGAACTATGCCCTCTAGAACTATGACCTCTGGAACTACGCCCTCTGAAACTATGACCTTTGAAACTATGACCTGTGGAATTGTAACCTGTGGAACTGTGACCTCTAGAACTGTGACCTGTGGAGATATTGTATCTATATGAAAGGGGGCAGAGCATTCAAAAATCAAATATGATATGACAATTACATTATATTCATAGGATATTCCTTCATTCACTTACATACATTTTTTTGACTAATGTGACTAACATTGTAGCAATCCATAAGTAACGATTTTCTTTATATGTTCTTATATTTTAATCTCCTCCCATATTTTTTTAGCTTTGTTTGTCATACAAGTTCAAGATATGTTTATTAAGAAATAGAGTTGAATTTTATAATATATTTATTTATTTATTAATAAGATATTTTGATAATGTATGAAATGTTTTTTATAAAATATGGTTGGAGTTTCAAAATAAATTTAATTTGTAATTTTATGGTTTTTAACATTAATTAACTTATTAATTTATTATTCATCTCTTATGATAGATTATGCTACATTTTTAGTTGTATTTGATGGTTAAAATACTCCATGCAATTAATTTTACTATCAAATTTTATCATTATTAATAAACAAATATTTTATGATTTTTTATTTACTTGTGAGTGGTCTTAATTTATCTCTAAGATTTTCATTCTCTTTTTAATTTATTTTTTGTGTTTTTGGCTTTTTATATTAGTAGCAAATAAACATGAGTAAATTTATAGACTTTGGGTAGATGGGTTTTATAAAAATGTATCATTTTTTATTTAGTTATTAGATACTAAGAAATCCAATACTTTCCATTAAATACATTAAAATTTTCACATCTATATAGATGTAATTATAGCTTTCTTTAATAAGTTATGGTTATTTTTTTTTTTAAAGTGATGGTTTATAAAATTATTGACAAGTAAATTATATATATATATATATATATATAATTTTTTAAAGTGATGTATTTATAAAATTATTGACAAGTAACTCATATGAGATAGGGGCAGTGGTGTATCCCAACTAAATTTTACCCACTTTAATCCAGGAGTAGACTTTTGAGAAAGGAAAACCAAGATGTTAACATAGACGAACATTCTAACTATAGAATATGCTTATGTTTCTAAACTTTCATTAAAATCGTTTGGTTGTTCTTATGCCATGTCTATTGAGATTTAAAGGAAAATTTGAGTGTTAATGTGACAAAGCAAGTGATGGTGTGTATTTGTTGTGTTGATCATTGCTGTAAGTTTGTGTTGTGTGATATTTGTTATGAGAAGCCATGTTGTCATTGAGATGAAAATTGTTTTGAAAAGAGGCTTCATGAAAGGTCATGAAAAAGAGATCACTTAATAAATCTATGGGTAATCTAGTTAATTTTCTTATGGAATATGGATAATTTAGTTAATTTTCTTATGGAAGAGGATCTTAGAAAATGCAAGAAGTATGTGTAAGAAATCCAATGTAGGAAAACACAAGAAGGAATATCTATAAAATTTAAAAAGTTACGAGGAAAAATTCAAATTTAAAAGTAGATATGGAAGAAAAACGAATGTGCATTGAACTACGCCCTCTTGAAGAAAAAAGAATGTGCATTGAAAAGTAGATATGACCTCTTGAACTACGCCCTCTCGAACTATGACCTTTGGAACTATGACCTGTGGAACTGTGGCCTGTGGAACTGTGACCTATGGAACTACACCCTATGGAACTATGACCTCTGGAACTACGCCCTTTAGAACTCTGACCTCTGGAACTATGACCTATGGAACTATGCCTCTAGAACTATGACCTCTGGAACTATGCCCTCTAGAACTATGACCTCTGGAACTACGCCCTCTGAAACTATGACCTTTGAAACTATGACCTGTGGAATTGTAACCTGTGGAACTGTGACCTCTAGAACTGTGACCTGTGGAGATATTGTATCTATATGAAAGGGGGCAGAGCATTCAAAAATCAAATATGATATGACAATTACATTATATTCATAGGATATTCCTTCATTCACTTACATACATTTTTTTGACTAATGTGACTAACATTGTAGCAATCCATAAGTAACGATTTTCTTTATATGTTCTTATATTTTAATCTCCTCCCATATTTTTTTAGCTTTGTTTGTCATACAAGTTCAAGATATGTTTATTAAGAAATAGAGTTGAATTTTATAATATATTTATTTATTTATTAATAAGATATTTTGATAATGTATGAAATGTTTTTTATAAAATATGGTTGGAGTTTCAAAATAAATTTAATTTGTAATTTTATGGTTTTTAACATTAATTAACTTATTAATTTATTATTCATCTCTTATGATAGATTATGCTACATTTTTAGTTGTATTTGATGGTTAAAATACTCCATGCAATTAATTTTACTATCAAATTTTATCATTATTAATAAACAAATATTTTATGATTTTTTATTTACTTGTGAGTGGTCTTAATTTATCTCTAAGATTTTCATTCTCTTTTTAATTTATTTTTTGTGTTTTTGGCTTTTTATATTAGTAGCAAATAAACATGAGTAAATTTATAGACTTTGGGTAGATGGGTTTTATAAAAATGTATCATTTTTTATTTAGTTATTAGATACTAAGAAATCCAATACTTTCCATTAAATACATTAAAATTTTCACATCTATATAGATGTAATTATAGCTTTCTTTAATAAGTTATGGTTATTTTTTTTTTTAAAGTGATGGTTTATAAAATTATTGACAAGTAAATTATATATATATATATATATATATAAGAAAGTGGTAAAATTTATCCTAACTAAATTTACTGTGAGAATAGACATTATTGGTGGTTATTTGTAAATATAGATTCACTCATAACAACTATTAAGGAAAACCGTACCACCAAATGACAAGCTAGGAGCACACTGACAATCTAGGGGCACACTTCCTTTCTAACTAAGAGACAATTATAGGTCAATAGCGGGTGGTAATTTTGATAAACTTAAGTGTTTATAGTATGAAAAAATGAAAATTTGACCACTATATTATTTAATAGTTAAATTAAAAACTTACAAAGAGTTCATTACAACTTATGAAAAAATATAATATATTTATAAATGATTTTGAAAGAACAAAGTGATTTTGATGTTTTCTAATTTTAAATTCTACAACAATTTAATTTATAAGTGCTTATTATGTGAAGATTTTAAGTTTTAATCTTAATTTAAAAACAAAATACATCATACCAGTGTGTAGTGAACTTCAATATTGGAATTAATCAATTTCAAATATTTCAATGAATGTGTAATGAAGTTCAGTATTGGAATTAATCAATTTCAAATATTTCAAAAAATCACATATATTAAAACATCATAAAATCCACCTAAATTATGTTCCATGTGTTCACTATATCTAAAATTGGGTTTTAAATTATGTTCCATGTGTTCACTATATCTAAAATTGGGTTTTAAATTTGATTTTATGTAATGTATTTTGTTTTGATTACGAAAATGTAAGTCAAACCATATCGAAAATTGTTGAATAGTGAATAATGAATCATCTAAATTGTTTAAGAGTGAATACTGTTTACAACGTTTAACAGTAGATTTTTCATATTAATAATTTGGAAGATCGACTCCTTGCATCGCTGATTGGAGGTATTAAAGTTTATGCCAAATTGGAACACTACCATACAACAAAACATAATGCTAAATAGTGCCCACTGAAAATATTGACCACTTCCCGAATTTGTAGATATGATAATTGGATGTAGATCTGGACCATCATTGAAACCTATCAAGAGGGAACTTACATTAAAAACTCATGAAATCCAGTCAATCTTATGCAGGACATGTTTCTTTTATATTCCCAGAGAGGGCACAGGATAGATTTGTGCCAAATGGTTTCCCTTCTTCATTTGTCAGAGGAGAGGGACGATTGACATATTAGACGAAGTTACAGGACTGGGTGACTCGCTTATTGTCTCCAACATAGGCTTCTGATATTTGCATCTCATGAATCTTATGCTTAATCCCAACACCTCCCCCAACATCATTTGCATCATCCACATGCAATTTCAGCATAAAAACAATGTCCTCCATCTTCGTTGTTTCCTTCACACCATAATCTCTTGATCCAACTCATCAGTGGCCAAGTTTCTGTCAGCGACACTCTGGTACAAGTCGCCCAAAATGCGAAGGATTCTGGCGAGGCTCTTGGATTTCGAAGTCGACTTGGGAAGAGTCGAATCGGCCTTAAACGCGAGGGAAGCCATCTCTGAAGGAGAGAGGGGTGAGTGGAGTTTATGCATGGTAATAAAAAGATAGAAATTCCCCAATTCTACCTCGTCGTCTGCTGAAAGCGTTGAGATTCTTTGACCCGTTTCTAAGGCTGTGGAATGGCAGACGAAATGCCCGAGATTGTCTAGCATCAGATCCACAGCTTTTATAGGGCTCTTGAATTGCTGGACCCGACCATACAAAGCTATGACCCTCACTACATTTGAAGGAACTTTGCACTTTGGATGAAGTGCAAGAAACATAATTTCCCATAATCCAAACTGTATTTCTTATACTATCCCCTTTCTCCAATGCAAAATCATAAAGATTGGAAAACAATATATAGGCATGGCTTGCCAGTATAGCTAAGAGAGTAGGAGGCAAATCCTCAAAAATAGTGCAGTGATTCATGGCTGAGGTAGGTAGAGCCTATCCACCATGCACAACTCTGCCTTCCTCATCACGACCAAGATGCTCACCACAAAAGACACACCCAACACCAAGGGGGTGGTGAAGAAGAATCCAATAATTCGATATGTAAAACCGCCAGCATTCCCATCTGGACTCTTCTCAGAATACATCTCTCGTTTGCTTGCATACATTAATATGATTGCATGTTTATGTTTTCTTATGGATTTCTCTCATTTATTACTACAAACCTACAGGTTTTTGTTGTCAAATAATTCTTGGTTCAAGACCAAATAACATAGTTTGCATTAAACAAGACTATTCAATCGTAAACGTTTAGAAATTTCAAGATACCTGTCGAGATGTTCTTCTTGACCAGGGTCGGAATCACTAGCCTCAAGCCAGAAGAGAAAACGAAAGCAACAATAGAGAGAAGAGAGAGAAGATGCAACAATGAATATGGCGACAAAAATGAACTTATGGAGCGAACAACAAGCTGGCTTTACAAAATTTAAATTTCAAATTTCATTAGGCAATCATGACATGGATGTCCCATCCTCGTATCTTAATATTACAAACGGTCGAAAAATGCCATGGACAATGGTCAGATTCAATATCCATCTTGCATGGATGGCAACATACATGGTTATGGTTATGGGGTACTATGCATCAACCCACTAATGATTGGGTTGTTGTATGGTGGATAGTATCAGCTATTGCAATCATATTTATTAATGGTAAAGTTGATTCATTAGTGGGGAAGGTGCATTTCCCAAGGAAAAATAAAAGGTGTATTTCCTAAGAAAAAATAAAAGGTAAAATATTTTGCATTCTAATACATTTTTTTTGAAAATTTGTTACTGTGGAATTTAGAGATGATGTAACATTAGCTTTTAGAAAAAGGTTTATTTGATACACATTTGTTTTGTGAATTTGTTAGTGTGGAACCTAAAGACTAGGCAACATTAGTTTTTAGAAAAAGGGTAACACTAGTTTTTAGAAACAAGGATTATTTGATTTTGTTGTAGAAAAAGGGATATCCTAGTTTATAAATTATGATATTAGCAATAGATTTTGAAGACTGTAAAACCCCGAGGAAGCCCACCACTCCCAACAATTATGTTCTTCTTCTAAATTTGTTTTTCTTTGACCGTGTGATAGCTTTGTACTGATATCTCTATAATGACATTGATATAATACAACATCCTTAGCTTGAAATGGGGAAGATAAGGATATTTTGTTCAAAAATTCAACATATTTAGTGGAGATGAGTGGAAATGTGTTTTAGATTAGCACAATCTTCTCAACTCTAGAGTCTATGGAATCAATTAGTGTCATTTTAGACATAGTCATCAATTGATTAGTAGTCAATTAAGTGCTTCACTAAGTGGTTGATTAGTTAGTTGGACCAACTAGAAGTGACCTTGATCAAGATGAGCCATAAAATATAAATATTCTAGAACCATTCTCAAGCATGCCTATGGTGATCAAGGTGGATTAAGTCTTCCTTATTTTATGGAAGTTAGTTACACTTTGAGTTATATATACATGATTTCATACATTGGTCTATTGACCATCTAGATTGTGTATTATTGATTCATTTCATATGTGTTCAGCTATGCTCACTTCTTCTTAAGTGTTGTAACAATCTCCTCTTGGAATTCATTGTTTTTCAATTCTATAATTTTTTGGTTTTCCAACAATGCACAACATTATCTTTCTTAACCATGTATTTAAACTCCTGAAACCTTTTTCGTATCCATAATTCATGTGAGCCAATTCATGTGAGCTAATAACACTAGTGTTGGTATATTTAATATCCCCATAATTAAAATGGGTTTTTAACATATTTTGATTTATTTTGTTTACGAAAAAATCTAATATCACCAAAGCCATGAGTATGTGATGCAGGAGCATCTCTCCATGCCAGCCAGTCAACCACGTCAGCGCGCACTCATGCAGGGATGAAAGGGAGGCGCAACCTCATTTTGAATTTGAATTCAATGTAAATAAATGCCTTAGGCTGGTGAGCCATGAATG
>SNQJ01S0053317.1:75524-94822 GCA_010110895.2 Picea sitchensis
ATATGAAAATAATATTGATTTAAAAATTGAAACTGATGATCTGAATGGAAAGAGATCGAAGAGTTATGCAGTTTAAAAAAAATGGCATTGAAAACAGACTTCGGATGTGAGAGTTATGCCATTTTAAAAAAATGCATAAACAGTAATCAAAGGACCACGTGGTAGTGTAAGTTGCTTTATGAAGTGACCCACTTTTATAAAGAGAAGTGGGGCTAACTTTTACAAAGAAAAGATGAATGCAAAATAAATAATTATAAAATAAAATATTAAAGCTGCTTATAGTGATTCACTTTTATACTTGAAGTGAAATACACTTTACAATTTTAGCATGAACTTTTTCAAAAAATGTAACAAAAGAGAGACTTGAACTCAAGAACTCTTACTTAATAAGGCAACTTTTAACCCAATGGTCTAGCAAAACATATTGTAATGTTCAAAAGGAGGATTGTTGAACTGTTGTTGTTGTTGAAGACGACCTTGGAGAGCATGCTAAAAAAGAAGACGGCCTTGGAGAGTGTGCTAAAAAAAAAAATCTTTTCACACAAGAAAACAATTTCGCTTCTCGATGACAATAAGGGTTAGATATCGGTTAGTTTACCCAGAAGATGCAACTTGTTGTTTTTGAATATGGTCTTTGAGAGCGTTCTAAAAAAAACTCTTTTCACACAAGAAAATTTTTTTGCTTCTCGATGACAACAGGGGTTAGATCTCGGTTAGCTTACCCGGAAGATGCACATTTTCGTATTTGTTTATGGTTTTCCAATATCGCATAGGGCGCGAGGCAAAGAAAATACGCAGATCTAAAAGATTAGCAACCCAAAAATAAAAAATACAAAACCAAAATACTTCTCTGCAAAAAATTTTAAAAATGCGTATTCAAACTTTATACCTTTGAATCTGATTGTAATGGTTGTATCTTGGGCAAACGAAAAAATTTTCAAGTGAAACAAAAAATGTTCCTGAATGAAACGAGTGCTCTGGACGCAATGGAACAATCCTCTCAGCCTAGAAATGTATAGAAATGACAAAAAATGGATATGATACAACTCGGCTTCAAGATCTCGATCTACAATAGGAGCGGGTCTTCAAACAGGTTATGATACCATGTTCGGCAACACAAGTATTCCAACAAAGGATGAACAACTTCATTAAACACTCACATAACAAAATCAAAGATCAACACACTAATGTTTTCACGTGGTAAAACCCTTACGGGGAAACATCCACGACCCCAACCAACACGACCACTTGGAGCAGTTTATTAATGCAAAGAAAAAGATTACAGAGAGATTTTACAAGAGATTTTCTCATAATCGATCATCAACAAATGACCCTCCATGCTCTTTAAATATAAATCATGGACCAATCGGGTGTTAAGCCATGGATCAATGGTCGTTAAGATCGATGAGAGTATGAATCGTCGGATCACTCTATGTTGGGAACATATCGTGACCATCGGATTTCCTAACTACAAATGCATACTAAAGAAACACACTAGCAAACACACTTTTACCTAACGACACAATAGACCAAGTATATCTTAACTAACTCCTAAGTGTCTAAATATCCTAACAATTTTATCTGTGTTTTTTAAGAATGACCTGAATTTTTTTATACATACCCTTTTTATACATATCCTATTTGGAAATATGGTTGAAAATAGTCAAAACAAGTAATCAAATTTTGGAATGTACTTTCAATGAAAAATAAAAAGTTCTGGAATTTACATGTGTCACTTGTTTAAAAACATCGTAATGGTATTCCATCTTCAATTATTCGTTCATGATCGACTTTGGACATTTTCCATTTTCTAACTTTTATTTATTTTTATTGAACTTCTATTCACTTTATGTGCGTTGCACATACCAAATGACTATATTGAAAACTTGTGACATATGACTGGTAGTATTGAAAGAGAACATGAGTATTGGTTTGATGGGTTTCTTGAAAAAAACATCATTTCAATACAATGGATCATCTTTCATGTATAAAACCATTATCATCAAAATCTTCTAATAGCTTCATGTTTTGTTCTATGCATCGCATCAAAAATTATTTCGCGTTTTCAGTGTTGTTTACAGGTGCAACCATGGAAAAAACATCTCCTGCAAATAATTTTATATATTGGACAACAAATAGTTTGTGTTAGATTATCACACAAGTACATCTACAAGTTATTTGAAAAAATTTAAACATAAAAATTACCTTTTCTAACAAGATCAGAAACTCTATCGCCATCATCTGACACTATAGTTTCATTTGATTTCATCTCCTCTGAGCTTGCAAGTGGAATTTCCCCTTTTACATTAAGTTTGATATGTCTCCAAGATTAAACATATCCTAAATTTTCATTTTCGCGAATATCTATGGATTATGTGTCCTCTATGCAAACTGAACAAAACAAGACTCATTTCTTCTATCAAATGCAAACACATTTTGAAAACGTTTTGTTTTAACTAAATGTATTTTTCGTGTCCTAGGTATTGTACTGGCATCATATGAGGTTGATCTATTTACATCTTATATTCCAACATACCAAAAAAACTTGCACAAGACAAGAACTTGTTAACTTGAAATCTCTCAAGAAAATGATTGAAGTTTGAATATAAATTTGAAGACATTCAAATAAAAATATCATGTTTACATGTGTAAAATTTATATATAGACACACCTGTGCACATCCCTTGACGGATTATATTTATGGCTTAACACCATTTTTCACCATTCAACAACTTGTTCAGCGGATTCAAATCGATCGGCATGAGGGTTCATATGATACCTTCGAAGTGCTCGTTTTACACATGCCCATACACTATCATGCTCTCCTTTTCCATGACCAGTCTTAAAAAAATTCCAACAATTTGTAATGTTTATTTTTTTATGAAGACAACATAACCTATAGAATGATTGTAACAAACCTCCTCGTTATGACGACAAACCTCTTATAACAAGTGCAATTTTTTTTAATTTTTTTTCTTTTTGTGTGTGTGCATGTGTACCAGGGTAATAAAGACATTTATACTCTGTGTTGCAACACGACGACGAACATGACGCATGCTACTGCGAAAAAAATATAATGATCTAATACACACATCAATCATCTACAAGCAATGAACGACAATCAACCAACAATAAATAAGACTGACTACCCGCCTGTCCTACCCTACAATGGTTAGGATCTCAAAAACACATAAGCAATGCTCAAGACCAGGTTCCCATCGATTTTAACCATTTAAGGTCTCAAGGCTGACGACTGTTCTGAGGAACATGGAGGTGTCTACATCCTGCCTGACACAATCCAGACCAAAACTAAATATTCTAAATCAACAAACAACAATGACGATCGCTACGCGATAAATTTCTATGAATCAACAAACATCACATGAATTCCATGGTGCAAGAGAATTTGATTACTAAATCCATCATGAAACGACATAAATGCGTGCACAATGAAATCAACTTTATTTTAATTCAAGAAGCAAGGTAGTCATCTACTTTACTTCAAGGCACGGAATTAATCATTCATTAATTCAACTGTAGCTACATACCATGATGCACAATAAGTATCAACTAAATCATGGAGCAAGGAAAACAATTATATCAGTCTCACCCCCTACAAATTCAGGGTGCATACATTCTATTATAACCATACAATTCACTCATTCTCTAGCCTCTCTTAAAGGCGCGAGAGTAACCCGCTTGTTTTAAGAATGCTAAGAGAATAAATACCTAGTCAACCTGCTTCTCCTTCATTCATGATGTGGTACAATTATTAATAATTCAAGGTACAATCGAATTGAGAGCTACCTAACCGTGACTCCATCAATTCCCCATTTTATTTCATTTTGATGATATTCTTAAAATGGTGCACAATTTGATCTAAGAAAAAAGTTAAGGTAGATAAACATATAAATCTAGACCCGTTTCTAAACATACAGAGTCCTTCTTTGATTTATTTTATTTAGTTTTGTCTTGGCATAAGTCTCAATTGTAAATTGGTAGAGGTGTTGTAGTTATACAAAGATGATCACCTTTATTTATAATTGTATGCTGTGAAACCATAATTTTTTTTATAAAAAGTGAACAATTGTACAACAATAAAATTATTGAATTTGTAAAACAATAGTTTTTATTTTTAAATTTAAATAAAATTATTCAAATTGTAAAACAATAGAATTTATAAAAACGGATAATACGATTTCAACTAAAGCAGAACCTTTTAAACGATTTATAACTGTTACCCAAATTAATTGTATAGTATTATTATAATCACAAGGGCGAGTATGCTAGCTAACTGAAGAAACTAGCTAACTTTGACATCTGGGCCATAACGTTCGCTTCCTTATAGAAGGTAAAAATACTCGTTGAAGGACCTATTCAAGAAACATCTATTTTGGAAAAAAAAAGGGTTTAGGTGCATCCAGTTATACGCTACCCAACCTGTGTAAACACCATTATCGCTATATGAAACCGGCATGTAAGGTTGAGTGTGGGACCAGCGTGTCTTAGCCTACTCTATAAATAGAAATACAACTCAATACTAAAATTTGCTAAAAACATACCTATTAAAATGGACTTGTTAGGGTACTAAATTATAATAAATTTAACAAATCTTAACAAAGGAATCAACCAATGAAGGAACTGAATTTTACTAAACTCATAACTCTGCAACGAGTTTGGATATTATGCAGTTCGTTCGATAGTAATAGGTGGACACGATACAACCAAGCATGAATAAGATGTTGCGCATATAATTGGGAGACCTTTCAACTCAACAGAATAAGCCTAAAGCTCCTGGTCAACATGGACACTAGTAGGTGGAGTACTGCTATATTGATGCCAACAACCAATAATACCATAAAAAGAGAAACAAATGAAAATTTTACTTGTGGAAAAACAGTGGCTCAGATTGGCGAACACAAGAATTTGATACAGCCTAATGATGGAGGTGATAATAAAGAGAAAATGATGTGGAATGTTACTGTAATCGATTAAAAAGGCTTGGCTGTCAAAAAGGTTTAAGGAATTCACAACAATGATAGAAACTCCATCCACAGATAAATATAGAACAAATCACACCATCCACATGAATACGGTAGTGATAAAAACGTAGAGTGAATGCCAACCCAACGCAGAAAAGGGATGAGCTATTAAAATGAATTTGTATGGAGGGATGAAGGGCGGATTCACTTTCCATTAACAAAAGGTGAGCCCACAGGCCGCAATCACCCTTAATCGATGATTGCTCAGGGTCAATCTCCGTCAGAGATGAAGGCACCGAGTTTAACTGCCATTACCCAAGAGCATGCAGAAACGAAATTTGCCAAAATCAAATTTCAGTAACAAAATTTACCTAAGAAAAAATTCCAGAAACAATTTCACAGTAACTAATTACAAAAACAAAAATGCGAGGAAGGAGTTTTCTTTAGTAACAAATTTACAAAAAGAGTGTGCTAGAAACAAGTTTTTCAGTGTGACATTATACAGTGGGTTTAGTTGTTCAGGGGATGGAGATGCAATGATAAATACACAGAAATTTCGTCGGAGAAATGAGGAAGGCGCAAGGCTAGAGTTTACTCAAAAGTTTACACAGTAAAATTTTTACAGCAATGATAAATACACAAAAATTTCATCGGAGTAAGTAAATAGAGAAAAACCATTCAATCCAATGAGATCCAACACAGATTGAAGTTAAATATTCCTTCATCTAGATTACCCAATATACATGCAGATCTAAATCATAAATCCTAATGCATTCTACTCTACAAAATAAAAGAGCGTATTGTTGCATGATCGCCCACATCGAATGACGTCTACGTGCTCTGTGTCGCTCCCGCTCACCGACCGTCGAGACCTCACCAGTACCTCCCAACCAATTCTAGGGGTATTCTTCTTCCCCCTTAGCCCCCCGAGCCGCAAAGGGGCCACACACTATCCAGAAGTTACGTCTAGCCCCCAGATCGCCTCGCAAGGCCGAGCTACCACTCCTCTCCGAGCTGGGAAATCCCAACTCCCACAAGTAAATCAGTCAAGTCACTATTCCTGCAGTGTAATGTTACGCTAACAATCGATCCCCTTCTTCCTTCTCCTCCCTCTCTTTTATAGAGTTTTCAAACTTCCATTCTTTCCCTAAATCTCATTTAATTTAAGTTTTAATAAAAATTCCTAAAAATTCTCCTTCGTACAAGTGTCACCCATCCCCCACATTCCTCCAATAATTATTTTCTTTAATTTATTAATTGTCTTATTTTCATCACCCACCTAGAGTTACTCCTAAAATTACTCCTAGGTGTCCCTAGATTCCCTTATAGGTTTTAAAGGCTTTCCCTATTATGAAGTTGCTAATTTAGTTCAATTTAGAAGGTTCTTAAATGCAAATTCTTTACTAAGTTGACCTCCCGCTTTTTACCATAAGTTACCCTCTTTCCCTTTTAATTTGAGCTAGAAATGAAAGTTGTGCAATTTAACCTCTCTTTCCTTTTATTATAATTTAGTATCCTTTTAAACTATCAAAAGTTAAAATAATTAATTTCTTCTTTACATTTTATATCCACCGATTTTATTTAATTTTCTTACTCTTCATTTTACCCAAAAAATTTATGAAGACCAAAATTATTACTCAAGTGGTTTTTTTTATTTTAACCTTTTATTATTTTATTTTTGTATAGATATTTTCTTAAGGGTAGACAAAATTTTACCCCTGGCGAAGTTTTAGACTTAGAACTTAGATTCTGAACTGGGCGACATTTAATTAGGGAAGTTGTTTAAAAAAATTTTAACGTGTTAATTGTCTTAGGTCCATATAGGTTCATACCTCCATCATCATCAACGTGATGTGCCCTTCAGGACGCACTAGGTGCTCCAAGGGTGCCACTCGCCTCATCTGTTCCCTTGCACGACGTGCCCTTCAAGACGCACTACGTGCTCCAAGGGTGCAACTCGCCTCTTCTGTTCCTTTGTGCGCCGTGCCCTTTAGGACCCACTACGTGCTCCAAGGGTCCCACTCGCCTCTTCTGTTCCTTTGCATGACGTGCCCTTTAGGATGCACTACGTTCTCCAAGGGTGCCACTCGCCTCTTGACTAATTGGTAGACATCAATAACCCCTGGAGTCAACACTCCACTAGGTGAACTTGTGGGAGACTAAGGGCTTCTAAGGAATAAGGCCCCCACCTTATTACGTGCCCCTTAGAATCATCGTGAGCGACTGTCGCAGTCTGCCCTCATGGCATCGTGGGTCCTCTCAAACTAGGTAATCGTTAACCTACAGTTCGAGCCACGGCGTGAGTGCTAGTAGGCTGTGGCAGGGCTATTGTCCACACCTCTCCCTCAACCTCTCTCGTAGTCGTGTGTGACCTCTTTACTCCATATATGAGTCTGGTCGGCCAGCTATGGTAGGCCTGCATCATCAACAAATCATGTCAAAACATGTCCACATCATATAATCTAATCAAATGTACTAATATCACAATAAATCAATCAAACCCCAATAGCACACTCCCTGACTCGATCCAGAGTCCAAGGGGTTTCATCGATGCCTCTGCATCCTCAAGGTCCAAAACCCTACACACTTAGTAAAACCAAGTCAATAGCACATGTCTATGTCAATGTAGTAAAACAACATGTCATCTACCCATGACGCATCATAGTCAAAGTCAAATGTTTTAATATCATAATAATCCGGATCACTTGCGAGCAAGTGTCCTCGAAGAATAAGTTCTCTCAGTGTGCCAGAGTGGGATGTCACAATGATCATGAAGATTTGAACTGACCCAAACACCCATTTGACCATATCCAATGTCGATCGAAACCGATTTCACATTCTTTCAATGAATCATAAAATTTATTAAAACAATGTTGTACATAATGTGTGTCATTTGCTCGATCATCACTTATATAAAAGTGATATTCTTTAATAACATGTCAATTCTCATTGGTTCTTTCTATATTATCAAGACTCCATTGAGCATTTCTATATAGAACGTGGAAAAATATTGTGACTTGATTAGAATGATAATATTCACTCTGTATTTCTTTTTGTGCAGCGAATGTGTAATTCTCTGCAAAATCAACTATAGACAAAATTGTCCCTGGTGAAAACACTTCATGAGATTGTTTGAATTGTATATCTTGCCATTGAGCTCTATGTGAATGCTTGGTGTATTTATAAATTTCTTCCTCAAACTTCTTCAAAAAATCTATCACAAATTTTATCTACCTTCAAATCTATCCTTTTGGAAATAACATTTGAAGAATGTGGAGCCATGTTGTTGATATATTCATATCTCTTTCAATTGACTGTTATATTAGAAAATGATTGATCATCCATATCAATATGATACTTTGAATGAGACAAACTTAGATTTCCACAACAATCACATTTATTTCTACCAACACATTTGTTTTTGTAAAATAAATCATCATCTTCTCTTTCACATAGAATTTCAGATATAAAAACATGGAATGTGGAAGGAGGAGGTGAACCTGGCCATAACGTTTTACCAAAATCCAAAAAACTGTCGTAATACAACTCAAATTCCACATGATAATGACAACAACAAGTGTCATGAACATTGATGGGTCTAACAAACCATGGTTTTTGTTGCACAAATGTATTGATCGAAATTTTAACTTATGTGCTCTCTTCTTTGAAGTTATTGAACAATTCTATTTGTGTCATTGGAAATATATGTTTTGGATGTTATTCATATTTTTTTCATGCTATTCTTCGTTGCAACACATCTCTTGTATGTGGTGAAACACGAGATTCTTTCAACCAATAATTATGGGCCAATTCTTTAACATTTTCTACAAGTCTATTTTTGTAGGGTTGTCTAGAAATCACTGTCCAACAAGCCAGTTCATCATTTTCATCTATTTGCAATCGAAATTTTCTATGTTTGTGCAACGTTTTTCTTGATGTTTGCATTGTTTTTGCCATGTGTCTTGTCAAACAATATTTTATATTGTTAGATGAAACAATTGTTATTTTCATCACTCTACGTGCAACACTAACATCTTTTTTGGGGGATTTTCCAAAATCTTTTAATACACTAGTTATATTTTCAAAGACATTTTGTTTCACCTTTGTATCCTTTGTCGAATTTTGAATACCCAATAATGATGTAGCCTCTTTTAACTTTCTTGACTTCATTAGACAGAGTAAACGTTGAGCTTGTACTGTTACTGATTCATCTTTGAAAAAAGTATTATAAATATTCTTAGTTCGATATCTTATATAATGCTCATCTTTTTTCTTCCCAAATTTATCAGTATCAACATTTTCTAATATTTCATCATCAATGTTGATAGATTGTTCTGCATATTTCAATTTAAAGTTTATATTAAAAACCAAAACCCGAACACAAATTCACTAAACTATATATACAAGTGTTCATCTTGTATTATCTAAATTTATGTACATACCTATAGGTGATTCGTCTTCTGCTTCAATTTCGGTTTCAACGTCTTCGTCAACATTATGAGACAAATCTATTTATGTTTTTTGAAAAACATCAAATTGTAATTACAATCAATTATATTATTTATAATATTTTAAATTTAAATTCTATGCTTTGAATTCTATACTTTCTGAATACAGTCTTAATGTGTGTCATGTGCTCAATCATCATATGTGCATGCATACCTGGTTGAACTTCTTGGTGAAAATATTTATTTACATCATCGTCGTTTCTTTCTTCAATATTTTCACGTTCTCGTTTCTTTCTCCAATAATGCTCTTTACTTTTTTCATTTTTGCGAGTATCATCTCGAGTGCGATCAAATTTTCTCTTGCACAAAATTTTGTTTACCATTACTTTTATAGTTATCTGTAAAAGATATGTTCAACAAAGACTTCACCTTGAAAAAATGGTCAACATTTATCTTTCAACATATAAATTGTTATTCCAATAAAAACTTGAACAAACATCAATTACCTTATTAAAAAAAAACCAAAAAAATGATTCGAGACTTTGTTTAGGTGCTCTAGAAAACCATGTATCAATATCGATCCTCTGATTAAGCCTATGGAATAGAGGGAAGAAATAAAGAAATAAAAGAATACAATTGCAATCAGTAATAGAAATGCTTTAAAATCCCTATCCCTAAGCTCATATCTATCTATCCATCCATTGAATTGTGTTAAATGTGTTCGGCCGAAAGTGTATTTATATGATTTGGTGCAAAATGAAATGATACGACATGTCTTTTCATTTTTTCCGACCGATAGAATTCAATCAACATGATTTCGGTCGAAAGAAAGTTTTTTCGGCCAAAAATCTCGGAAACCATTCAGTTTTGATAGTTTCCGTTAGAATTTAGTCTTTCGGCCAAAATAATATTTTTTCGGCCAAAAGATTATTTCAGCCGAAAACATGAAATTGGGATTGAAAACAAAAGCCAGAGAATTTCCTCAAGCTTACTTGAACTTCAGAGGTTGAGGACTCCTGCAAATACTCAGAATTTGGTTTCGAAATTGACACCAGCATTTGCAAAATTGAATCTACTTTCAATTCCTATAACTTGTTTTCATTTTCATTATTTTTATCTAATTTTATTTAATTTAAAAAAAAAATCATTGCATGATATTTTCAACAGATATTATGATTCAATGAAATGAAATATCTATATCTCTAAAAATATACAGTGAAAACTTTAGAAACAATTATATTCATAATCCTTAAACTGTTCTTTTCAAAAGAGTATATTTAGATTTTACTTTTAAGTAAAAATTAAGATAGTTATAAGGTGTAGAAAAACATGTGTTTAAAATCTGCAACATTTTCAGCTTGGTCAACTTAAAAAAATTCTAGAAATTATAATATTCATCCGTTAGATTCAAAATTATAGTGATAATAAAATAGAGTCTCAGTAGATTGTTGCAGTATATTTAGTTTCTTAAAAACATAAGTTTAATAATAGATACATTGTTGTGGGAAAAAATAACTCATTATCATCCCTTTCATGTTTAAGGAACATATTGTTAAACAATTGTCAAATTGACATACCAAATCTTGATAAACAAAAATTGAAAAATAGTCATTGGAAAGATAACAAAATTCTTCACAAGTTTTGTTTTTATTGTAAAGTTAAATTCTAAATAAAAAAAAAACTTTTGTATGTCGGAAGTTGAAGAACTTGTGAAAATACATTTTTTTTCTCATAAAACAAGCAGAAGTGTTACCCATCTTCATGATTTCACCCAGATCACTGCAAGAATTATGTCGTTATTAAGGATGAGGACCTCAAAATAAATTGGGATGACTGCTGGAATAAGGACGACACATAAGAGCATGATTACCTGACTCCTAGCTCCTACAGGGTCACGAAAGACCACCTGGTCTTGATTTTCGAGATGCAAAAGGATTTAGCCGAGTATCTTCACAACCAACATAACCTCAACAAGCACGTGGACGTCTTGTTCGACTCCCTGTCAAGCAAGCCTGTGAAAAGTTGATGCCTGACTTATTGTCATCCATACGCCTTCAAAGTCCGCTAAGATGGACGCCTGGGTTCGCCTCATGTCTAGTCTCTTTACAATTTTTTTCTTTGGTTTTAGTGATAAGTTTTTTGTGAAATTGAAACTCTGGTTCTATTTCATTAGTTGGTTGGGGCACTCAGTCGACCGCCTATTCTAATTTCCACACTTGTGGCAGAACAAGTGGAAAGTCCCCATATTCTCTAAAATAGATGTCATATTTTGGTCTATAAACAATACTTCCCACGTGTTCTGGTTTCCATTTATGTGGTAGAATAGATACCAAGTTTTAGTGTATACTCAAACATATGTAGCTTTTACTAACCCAAAATAATACATTACTTTTTTATTTAAAAAAAAAAAAAATTAAAATACTAAAATATGAAAAAATAGCTTTAATCTAAACCATGCTTTAGTTGTATCATCAATGAGTTTGTTACACAAATTAAAAGAGGGAAATATGAAAAAAATAGCTTGAATCTAAGGCATGCTTTAATTTTATCATTAATGAGTTTATTTTTTAAAGAAGTTGTATCATCAATGAGTTTGTTACACAAATTAAAAGAGTGAAATATGAAAAAAAAAATTAAATCTAAGGTATGCTTTAATTTGATCATTAATGAGTTTGTTTTTTTAAAGAGAAGTAACAAAAGTCAAAAAGTGGTGCATGTTTGTTTTATAAGAAGTCACAAATATCAAAAGAGTGGTGTATGTTATTGTTGTAGATAAGATGGAGTGTGCTTTCAATTACATAGTTAACTTCAATAATCAAATCTCTTTTCTTTTATATAAGTTAGACTAGTTTGTCACACACATTAAGTAAATGTTTTCAAAAAGTCAAATTAAAATGATTAGTGCATACATTTCAAGAAGACATATTCTTATATACATATTGTAAAGATGTATAATATGAATGAATTATATAATGGTTAAGGATAAATCAAGTAAAATTTCTGATAATTTCTATAATATGGTTAAGGATAATATGGTTAAGGGTAAACTTAAAAAAACCTTAATATATTAATTCACATACATAAAAATAATTATTTAAAATTTCACGTCCAATAAATTAATTCACATACTTAAAAATAATTATTCAAAATTTCACATCCATCATAAAATTGTGATATATTAATTCACATATCTAAAAATAGTTATTCAAAATTTCACATCCATAATCAGAAAAAATACACATGAACTAAAATCAAAGTTGTAATGTTGACTAATTCAACCAACAAGTGATGAGAGGTCTCTATGAATGCAGATCATATAATGACAAAGTCATGGAAGAGAGGTCTTTGTGAATGTCAGTCATGTAATGACAAAGTTAAAAAAGTGGATGTCTCCTATATTTTATAGTTGTGGATAACGATGTAAACCAAATATCAAAATAGATTGGTATGTGAGAACCATTTTTTATTATAAACAAGTGTTGCATGGAAGCGTAGTCCCTACCGAGCTGGGGTTGATATTAGTTGAGTAGAATTTGCTTGTCAAGAATCTAGGAGACATGATTAGATCGGAATGATGATTAGGCTTCTAATACGTTTCTACTCTAAGTCGTATATTGGCTTTCACTTGGAACTTAGTGCATGTTCAAAGCTAATGGATACTATAGGAGGCTAGTATCTTCCTTACGTTACTCGGACACTCATTAGAATTAGAATTCATAGATTATATTCTTAGTAAGAAAAGATAGATATTTTTAGGAATTTAGACTGCATTGCTAGGATAGAACCTTTAGATGTTGCTTACTTTCTTTTGCCTCTCTACCAACTAGTACACATTCCACAACATTTTGAACCAACATAGGTTGCAAGAAAGCGAACCTGTAACTAGTGATTTTTTATTTCATAAGATTATATGTAGTAACCAAAAATTGCATTTATTTCGCTAAACAAATTGGTTATGTGCTCTTTGGCCACGATATTACTAAAATACTAATCGTAATTGTCACTTGGCTGCTTGGTTTCGTTATTATTTGTGGAGTACCTACCATATGTGCCACTTTCCATGAACCTACAAATTATGCCATATCCATGAACCTACAGATTCTGCCATGAAGTGTACCCACCACCTAACCTATGACATATCATACTTGGTATAGATTCTGCCATGAAGTGCACCCACCACCTAACCTATGACATATCAAACTTGGTAACTGTGTAGAATGACGAGTTTATGAGTGAAATATTACAAATGGCACAACCAACAGATGTCATTGTTATGTTGTTAGTGCTATGTTGTTAGTTCTATGCTATCAATGCTTATCAAAAATGGCAACACCAATATCACATTCTTGCCAATTGGTGAGGAAAACATGCTCTGAAGTTGTATCCTTTTCATATGAAGAGGATAAAGTCAATACATTTAACTATGAGAGTTCCTCAAAATTATGAGGAAATGATTTGAGATCAATGCAACCTTGCAAATTAAGTTTTTTAATAGAATTCAATAATCCAAAATCTTCTCCTCTCAAAATTATGAGGAAGTTCTTTGAGATCAATGCAACCTTGCAAATTAAGTTTTTTAATAGAATTCAATAATCCAAAATATTCTCCTCGTTGCTCCAAGATGATGCAAATTAAGCTCTTGCAGAGATTGCAGTGATCCAAAATTAGTTTCCAACTCATTCAAAGTCAAACAATAATCCAATCTCAACACTTGTAAAGATTGAAGATTTGAAAACGCTTTGTCAATTTGTCCAATTTCAATATTTACAAATTTTCAAGTGGTTGAAAAAACATGAAAGAGATTTGAGAAAGACCAGAATGTAACCTTCCATCAAATTCCATGGATCTTAGAGTGAATGGTGGATGTCATATGAAAATTATGACACTAATATATCACAACCATAATACAATTAAATTTACCAATTTAATATAAATAATTAAAAAACATGAGAATTCAAATATGTGATGGGCAGGGATAGGCAACTCTTCAGGTTCATACTTAAAGTATCTTATCTCCTTTGACATATGAATTGGAATATGTGAGTTTCCTCCTTGGAAACAAATCAAGTTTTCAAATACATTTTTTCATTGACTATCCACTTTTATTAAGTTTCTGAGGACAAGAATTTTCAATGACTTATACATTGATTCTAGTTTTGATGTAGATATGGTACATGGATCTTTATTTTCACTGAAGGATATGTCTGTGATGTTTTGAAGGTCCTGCATGCCATTATAAAGTATAATAAGTCAATCATGAGAATTTTTTATTAAGGTTGGTTGTCATTTATGTCAACCCTTGAAGAAAGCCCCGTAACACAAAGATTGGGTAATGGACCCAAGATTGTTTGATGTAAATATGACTCATTATTTTCTTATCATGGTTGATAATAAGTAGAAATGGATGAACTCCAAAGTGGTCCCCTTATGGTGAAAACCCTCACGGGAAGCGCAGGGGAAGATTCGCTGGATTGAGTTATCCTAAAAAGTATGGTTAGAATAAGCTAGCAACATCGGCTACGGCACTACAAAACTTATTCTTTGAGGACACTTGCTGCGCCATTGATAGTTTTATGATGATAGAACGTTTTCCTTCATTATGATGTGTTAAGTTATATGGCAGGATGTTTTACTACCTTGATATAGACATGTGCTGCTGACTCAACTTCATTGAGTGTCTGCGCGGGGTTTTGGACCTTGAGGGTGCTGAGGCATCGGTGGAACTCCCATGGACTCCGGTTAGGTCGAAGTGGAGCTACTGAGAGTTGTTTCATTTACGGTGATATTGTTTTGTTTTGATGATATGCTATTGATTTTTATGATATGTGTGGTTGACATGATCTGACATGGTGGTTGATGATCTTGAGGATGATGACGGCAATACGACCGGACTCACATATGGAGTAAAGGCCACCTGCGAGTTCTAGAGAGATTGAGGGAGGTGTGGACAACAACTGCCGCGACCTACTAGCACTCCATGCGTGGCACCGGCGTAGGTTAACGATTACCTAGTTCGAGAGGATCCGCGATAATAGTGAGGCGGAAGCTATGAAAATTAAGCTCGCGATGATTACAAGGGGTGTGTAATAAGGTGGGGCCTTATTCCTTAGAGCCCTTAGTCTCCCACAAAGATTCTGGTGTTGACTCTAGGTGTTATAGAGTCTACCAATCCGTTATGCCACGAGTGGCACCAGAGCTGCGTGGTGCATCCACGAGAACGCGTCGCGCAAAAAGAATTACAAGTCGGCAGTGGCACCCATGGGTACATGGTCGTCTGAAGAGGAAACGTCGGCGATAAAGCTCAACCGAAGCGAGTGGCACCCACATGGAGCATGTAGTCGTCGAAGGGCCGCGATAAGCAGAGGATTATGTTGAGACAACTTAGATGACCCTAGACCTTAACGTCTGATAAAATTATTAAAACGACTACCCTAATTAAATTGTCTCCACGTTGAGTGAAACCTAGATTGACACATCTCTAAGATAAATTTGACCATGACCTAAGAAAAGGTCACTCCAAAAAATGAAGCCCACAGAGTAAACTAACTCCCCACCCTGGGGATAAATTATGGTCTTCTAAAAAGTAAAAGGTAAAGTAATGAAATTTAAGTGAAAACCATGGCGTTTAAATTATAAAAGGGGAATAATATATATATATATATATATATATATATATATATATATATATGTATATATATATATATATATATTAAAGGGGAGATGTGGAAATTTTGGGTTTTCAAAAATAATAATAATGATAAAAATGTTTGTCTATACATTGAAGAATAGTAGTACATTTATCATTTGGGGGTTTAACAAAATGTAATAATAATAATAAATAATGGAAAGAGAAGAAAGGAATAAAGAAATAAAATAAAATAAAAATAAAACTTGGTTAGGAAACTTAAAAAAATTGGAAGTAGGAGACATAGGGTAAAAAGCAAAAAGGGAATCGACATTTAAGTAATTACTAAAATTCAGAAACATCATTTAGGAAAGTGAATAAAAGCATGAGAGGGATCTAGGAACCCTAGGAGAAAAATAAGGAGCGATTTTGGGGGTGTAGGGAATTTGAGCAATTGATAAGCAATTAATTATTGGAGAACCTAGGGATGGTGACACTTGGACGTGATTGTTTAGAGGATTTGTCATTAAAATTAATTAATTAATGTCGAGGAAAGTAGGTGGTCTCATTTTCCTATAAAGGAAAGGGAAGAGGTGGGGATGAGCGGTTAAGCGTAGATTCTGTTGCAGTGTGGTTTGGTGGATTTTCTTGTGAGGAGTTGGGTGTATCTGAGCTGTGTTTTTGGAGTGGTATTTCGATCGTGGAAGATGAGGCAGCTAATCTATCTCTGGTTCTTAATGTGGCCCCTTTGTCTGAGGGGGCTAAGGGGAAACATAGTACCCTAGCATTTAGGCAGGAGAGTGCCGGTGGCGTTGATGGTCGGTGGCGAACTGACAGGAAGCCGTGGAGATCGCGACACTGACGTGGGATGTCGATCGAGTAGGAAAAAGGCAACGGTATGGTTTTAATTGGTGAAGTATAATGCATGTTACTTTCGGTAATTTAATGTTATTAATGTTGAAATAAAGAGTGGCAGCCGCAATCCTACCGTGCGCACTACGGAATGATCATGTTTAAGCTCTGTAATGCTACATTGTTTTTCTTGCGACTTGAAGTAATCACATCTAAAATACTTTATCGTTGAATTTACAAGATATGGCGTTGTGTTTATGCGTTACGCGAGATCTTAGGCGTTTTATCTTCCATCGATAATTGGGTAGTCTTGTCCCATAGAGGTGTTTATGGGAAATTGGATTTCTGTGAAGGGTATGTTTTAATCTCGTTCTTAATTGTACTGCTCTTGTCGTGTTTTCAATATGGTCATTATGCATTTTATGTGGGGAGTATAGGTGGATAAATGCTTCCTTCTAAAGCGGAACGGTTGTGAACATTAAAAGCTACTCTTTACATTCCATAATTATTGAGATTTCGCGTTCTTTTAACGTCCTTAAGCGAGGTGCAGAGCATGTCGTTTGATTACCGCTTCAAAATTTAGTCAAGTGGGTTACGTGTTTTATTTATATAACAATAGCGGCCCAATCTGCTTGGGTTATATCGCGGGTTCATACCTTCCCATTTCAAATCTTGGGGTTTAAGTTTTTTTTGAGGCCATACAAAGCCGGGTGAATACGAGAGCATAATCAATTATTTTACACATTTCAAAAACGGAAGTCCGTGGAAATTACGTTTTTATTTGCCTTGGCGATTTTTATCACATGGGATAAATTACTTTTACCTGATGAGCAGTTGTAGAATTTTATTTAATTCGAGCTGCGTTAGTAGCGATCTTAATCCAAGCCGAGCGTGACCTTACTTTTGGATTTTGCATGTGTCTCCACTTGATGCGTTCAACGCGTAAAAGGAATTACCGTTTCTATCTACGGGTATTGGATAATATACGCGATTTTGGATTGTAGTGGCATTTACATCTGCATCTCTTCCGTATCTAATAATGCGTGGGTCTGCATTTGACTTACCTAAAATCTAGCTTCCATAACTCAGCGAATTAATGTTTCTGTTTTACCCCAATACCTCTGCGTTTTCTGGAAACTAAGAAGAATGCATTGAATTACCTAAGTTTAGCCATATCCGCGACGTTTAATGTTTTACGTTCTATTACCTGCGTTTAAACAAAAGCGTGAATCGTCGATCTACCACCTTATAGCTAGCTCAATATATTTAAAATGTATGTACATAAAGCAGGCGAGTTGGATGTTATATTTTTAAAAGCATTTTATATGATATTTTAAAAAGGGTTTTATATTTTAAAAATCGTTCGATGTCTTTGAGTTTAGACGGCGCAAATAATGCTGCCTAAACTTAGTAGATGATGGTGCCACCATCGTTATACCAACATAGCGTGAAATTTTAAAAGGTCAGTTTATTATGGTTGTTGTTAAACTTTGGCTTTTATTTTCTGCGTTTTCACAAACTAAGAAAGTCTGCATTGAATTACCTAAAGTTTAGCTTCCATATCACAGCGTTTAATGTTTCTGTTCTATTACCTCTGCGTTTTAAACAAAACTGTGAATGCGTCGATCTACCCTTTATGAACTCTGCGCTCCAATATATTTAAAAATGTATGTACATAAAACGGGCGAGTTGGATGTTATATTTTAAAAAAAAACTGTTTATATTTTAAAAAGGGGTTTATATTTTAAAATCTGTTCGGTAGTGTGCTGGAGTTTTAGACAGCGCAAGGGAAATATTACTGCCTAAACTTAGTAGATGATGGTGCCACCATCGTTATACCAACATAGCGTGAAATTTTAAAAGGTCAGTTTATTATGGTTGTTGTTAAACTTTGGCTTTTTATTCATTTGTTACATCGGGTCCAATCAAATTCTGTCAGGTAAAGGCGTCGATTTAAATAAAGTCATTAATCCTGCATGTAGTCCTTTAATGTGAAGTCGGAAGACAGTTTAGCACTGATGTTAATATTAGTCTTGATATTGTTATATCGCTGACAGTATGTTGCTCCTGCATTGTAGCGGAAATACCTCGCCATTATTCACTGTCCCTTAAATGGATTCCTTCCACGATGACCCTAGATTTTGGTCATCGGTACACATGACCAGCACATAACCGGGGCGCCACATTGTTGTTTTCACTGACCTAATTTATAATAAGTTGTTTTTATAATCCTGATGAGGGCTTAAATCTATTACTTTTAACATTGTCATGATAATCATCGATATTGATAAATATGTGTCATTTTAAATTGAGGATACCATGTCCCTTTTAATTATGATGACATTTATAATTGAGGTCACTCTTAGATGCTATGACCCATAGACTTTGCCA
>SNQJ01S0053318.1:8722-23061 GCA_010110895.2 Picea sitchensis
ATAAGAAGAAACATGATGAAATTCATAGTAAGTACATGGGTGATGAACTCATGGAGGAGCAGGTTAAGGCCAAGGCAATGCTTAATATTTAGCGATAAGACATGCTCACAAAGCTTATGGATCATCGGTTGTTTTTCCAAATGTGTTTCTTAACTTCTATTAAATATACAATTTGGAGCTTAGGTAAATCTTGAGGTTGATATAGTGTTATAATTAAGACATCCACCTGGGTCCTTTCTTGCTGAACAAGGAAAAGGGACACTGGGAAGCTTCAATCGTAGAGCTTGGAAATCCTAATTATGCCAATGTAGGGGCCAAGATGATGGAATTGGAAGGGAACAAAGTGGATGTGCCTGGTGCCACAGGAAATGGCCCTGGTTACACATACTTCAGGGCTACGAAATTCCTCACTTTCCCTAAAGAGATATTCAATCATCCCCCTTGAGGCGAAGAAGAGGAGGTGTAGGTAGTCAACAAAGCACATGTGGACATCACAACAAGCACAACGCATAACGCACCTTTTGATTCATTTTAAATTTTTAACTGTGGACGTATCCTGAGGAAATGTCTTTTGATTGGATTGCAAGTTAAATAAATCTTTGATGAACATAGACTGGATGATTGTGTGAGATCAAAGGAGATCAATTTTCCTTAAATGAAACTGACTGCAATGCAGATCTGGAGCATCCGCCCCTATCTGCATATCTCAGAAAATTCATTGTAACATAGGCTTAGTAGTTGAATGCTTTTAATTTGATAGGATAGGTAGCTGGAGGAAACCCTAAGAGTCCTCTTGTATAAATAGATTCTTATGCGCCTGAATGAGGCTGCTGAACCTGATGCTGCAAACATAATGCTATTGAACAGTTTATAGCAACATATTAGTATTTGCTGTGTTAGTTGTTATTTGCTTGTATCGGTTGTAGCCACTTACATTTTAATGAATATAACAGAGGGATATTGATTCAAATGCATGGAAGTATTGTTGTGTAAATATTCTATGTTATTATATGTTTTCATGAATGCATGAGTTATATTGTGAATGAATGAATCCGTGAAGTGTTGAATAATTTTCGATTGTTTCTCTTCCTTGAGCTTATGCAAGGAGTGCATACTGTACGCAAGGAGTGCGTTTAACAAATTATTTTGACTCAAAGCTCAGAAGAGATAGCGTGAAAATTTCACATGCAAAGTGTGCATATCGTACGTAAGGAGTGCGTCGACAGAGTCTTTGACTCAAAAATTTCAGGAGGAATAGCTTGAGTTTTCTCGTGAAGGGGCATGAAAATCTGTTGCAAGGAATGCATAGACCCGAAATTCGACTAAGTGTCGAAGCAACCCTTTAAGGAGTAAGGGGTTCGAGAAACAAAGCGCAGGAGAAATAGCGGGAATAAATCTTCAAAGAGGGAGAAGATTTTAAGGTTTAACGAGTTAACGACTAGGATTTCTTCAGGAGGAAGAAGAGTCACCCTAGACTGTCAAATATAGAAAAGTTGCGAGGTGGTTAGCCGTGAGTTCCTTTGAAAATCCACGGAGTAATAGAGTCCGTTTGTGCCGTCGATCTGAGGGAGGATACGTGGCGGAAATTCGTGGACTTCGGGTGAAATCACTCCGGGAGAAAGCGAGTGTGGAGAGGTTGAAACTCCTAAAGCCTGAATAGTTGAAGTGATTTGTAGTCGTCGATTCGTGGGAGACATATGTCTAAAGATCGTTGACTTCGGGTGAAATCACTCTGGGAGGAAGCGAGTGTGGAGAGATTGAAACTCCCGAAGCCCAAATAGTCGAAGTGATTTGTAGCCATCGATCCGTGGGAGACACGCGTCGACAGATCGTTGACTTCGAGTGAAATCACTCTGAGAGAAAGCGAGTGTGGAGAGGTTGAAACTACCGAAGCCCGAATAACCGAAGTGATTTATAGTCATCGATCTGCGGGAGAGAGGCGTCAGCAGATCACATATTTCAGAAGCGAGGATAAAGCAACGCGGAGAGGAGGGTTGCCCGAAGTGGATCCCCATCGTCAAATGAGAAGGATGCATGGCGCACGATCCTTAACTGCGAAAGAAAACACTTTGGGAGAAAAGGCTGCAGGAACGTCCGAAGCTCTCGAATGCTGAAGTCCTGAAATGAACCCGAGCTGCTGATTTAAGCGGATGTGTGGCGCTTGATCTGGAACTACGGGTACGGAGTACTTCAGGAGAAAAGGTTGTGTGAGCATCTGAGACTCCTGAACATCGANCGTTGATTTGGACAGACGCGTGGCGCCTGATCTAGAACTCCGGGTACGAAGCATTCCGGGGAAAAGTGGAAGTTGGAACATTCAGAACTCTCGGAGTGTGGAGTCCTGAAGTAGATCGCAACCGTTGGTTGTGAAGGGGGATGTGGACCGTAGATCTGGTCCCGATTAGAGTTTTGAAGTTGCAAAGCACCCATGAGGTTAAGCCCCGAGTCACATGCAAAGAGGGGCCAACGGAAGGAGCTAGCGCCTAAATTTCAAGTTTATAAAAGCGCTAAATAAGGGGGGTCGCGGGTTCCATAAAACCTGCGCCTAAAGAGAAAAAGGGGTCTGTGTAATTTGTTCCAGGGCCTATTGAAGGCCCGAAAGAGCTAATTCAGCTTAGGAGATTAAGATCCTTGATCAGGAGGTCGCAAAACCCTTAGGAGGGAAGGGGGGTCTACATCATACAAGCGAATTGACGCCAGTTCATATTATGGGTAAATGAATGACGAGGACGATATCTTGGAGATAGTCGAGTGAATAATGGAGGAGGAGATGCAAGGCAGAGCACCGAGGAAGTGGGAGATGATCGAGTCCATGTGCTAAATTATGAGTGGCACCGAAGAGTGACCTATGTTTTTGCCTCCGCAAAGCAAAACCTCCACAAAACCTTAATTCTGGAAGTTTGCATACGTACTTTGTCAATTAAATTGTTTCTCGATGCATTTTTACATAACAACCGCTATGGTGAGATTTCAATCACACTGGTGTGCTATAAACAATATAACACACATGTATATTGTGTTTTTTCAAATCATGTTGATATTGTTGTTGTTTGATTTATAAAATGCATAATAAGTACGCTAATGATTTCTCTATTTTTAAATTAAATTTAAGATGTATCACTCATTAGAATTCAGAGTTGTCATGTAATGTTTAACTTTAGTTTTATGAAACCGCTTACTTTTGATTGTAATTGCGAAAACTTAAACTATTAATGTCATATAATGTTAAATTCATCTTCAAGTTGAATTGTTTAATTTCCAGGAAGATAAAATATGTTGATTAAACACGTTTACAAAGAAACATTACTTTTATGAAATGTTATTTTCTCATTTCTTTTATTGATAACAGTATAATAATTGTTCATAATTACATTTATAATTGTTATATTTATTAGTGATGGTACAAATATCTTCCATATTGGGATGGTTTTTTTTCAATTATTATATTGGGATGACTTATGCCAAGTGTCATGTTAGACTATAAAATGCACCTCACTTTATATTAATAATAAAAATGTTAACATAATCAATATGTTTTTTTTAAGTTTGTAGGTGAAAATGTCATTTTAAAAAAAAATGATCGTGTTAAAATTTTATTTCAAAAAGAGAGACATGTTTTTTTTTAATTATGATGCATGTTACACTAAAAATATTAAAATAGTAGGAAACAATAACACACACACACACACACACACACACACACACATATTTGGAGTTAATAAAAAAAATAATATAAATGCATGCAATTTCATCAAAGATGATTTTGTATAAACTATTTAAAAATATTGTAAAATGAAACACAATGACAAATGCTTTGGAAATGATGAATTCAATTAATTGGTTTACGTCGTCCCAACCATCACCATGTTTTTTAAGACAAAATGAAATTTGACATAAAGTCATTATATAACATGGACATGTGATACTTTCCCTCCCAATTTTTTTAATTTTACATAATGTGCATGCATCCTATAACATTGATGTTCTATGTAAATTCTACAATTGCTAATATTCATTCTCATATTTTTTGTAATCATGTAATCAAAATCATTTTATTAATACAGATGTCTTATCAAATAACTAATTTACAACTATCATATGTCATCCATAATTAATCCTAAGAAATCCTTAAATAAGTGATGCTTTTCATATTCCCTTTATGAGCCTATTTGGTATTACAGGGCCCTTTGCATCATGAATAATCCATAAAGCATCAAATTTAAGGGCAAAGACATTATTTTTCACATGTGGGCCATATTAGGCCCTAATACAATCCCTAGTGTGCAATACTTATAATGACTAAGGTTCATTATGAATATATACAAATATAAAAAATATTAAGCAAACTCAACAAATAAAATAAACAAAAGTTCATGTGTAGAAGTTATAGGGATCTTAGTCCCCATCTTTGATATAATGCCTGTAACATGCAACCAACCATTTTATAAAACTAATGTCGAATTAAGCAATACATTTACATTAGTTCCATTGAAAATCCAAAAATACAATTGTTGAATCATTTTTTTCTTACGTCCCAAGGGAATGTCTAAAGGTAGACCCAATGCAAGGCACTTTTGACGAGGCGTTGGTGGTCTACGAAAGTTATAGTATATTAACAACTCGTCACCAAGAGACAAACTATGTATTGCATGCACAACAACAAATCTGGATGCCTTCCTTTTCATAAAGAATTCTTTGTCATTGGAGTGTTCATCAAAGGAACAATTTGCTCTAAATAATGAACCCCTGCAACTATTTATGAACCCTGCGATGTTCCCATGAGTCCGTGGATGATCGTCGATATATAACATGTTTTTCCTGTTAAAGTTTCCAAAAGCATAACCATTCATGCACATACTATACATGGAAATGCTATGTTTGTATTTGACAATATTCAAGTAATCAGATCGACTATAAAGATGACCAAAAAATGGAATAAGTGCCACTAATTGTTTGGGAGGAACAAATGCACGTGAAAGGATAAATAACCCAAGATTTGCAACATTTATTTTAGACTTGGCAATCATATAACTATTACCACAAAAAGAGAATTTGGTTCCAACATCGGGCACAAGCATGGACAACGACCAAGTGCCATACAAAGCTCGGTTGTAACTGGTTTGGTATTTACTTTGTAGATGGATAGGAATAGGGAAGTCATCACTACCTTCCAACAATTGAAAGGGCTTTAGTGTGTACTTGGACATTTTTTTCTCTTAGCTCATACAACTTTTTTTATCACCTCGTAGTGATGTTTTGGGTAGTATTGATATCATACTTTGGCTCACTATAAGAACTCTTCGTTGACTCAATAGAAGGAGACACATTGGCCAATTTAGGAGGAAATGTAGTTGATTTGGCTTCTAAATTTTCAAAAAAGGAGCATGTGGAAGTGTTCCTATGTGTCTTTTCTATATCACCTATTGGATTATTGATTGTAATGGGAGGTATTAGACCATCAAATTTGAGTAGTCGATCATTAATAAAATGAGACATTGTGACACGTTGAGGGTTCTTCTTCAACCCTTTACATTTTGGACAACCACATACCACTAGCGTGTCGTAAAAGAGATCCAATTCACGATGTAATATTGTTGACCCAGGCTGCAGGTTACTGGAAGATGGCATGTTAGAATTGGCAGGGTAAAGTAGCTGTCCATTTTTATCAAACATTTGCATATGATATCTTCCTCCTGATAAGAGCTCGTGGCATTTTTGCACTGGTGGAATTTATTTTTCATCTGAACTCGATCCCAATTTATGATCCTACAAAATTCAATGAACAAATATTCAAATGCACATGCATAAATGACATAAATTCAATTAGATAAATGAATTATAAATCAAATCTAGACTTACTTCAAACGATGTGGGAGAAGTTGACAAACTTGCAACGATATGGAATGAGTTGGAATCTGAAGTATTGGTCATTTGATATTATAACCTTTTATTTTTGTAGGTGAGTGTATATATTACATTTCATAAATAGTATTTACAGTCATACCATCCTTAATGATAAGTCTCAGGCCCTGAATTGCCCCGAAGGGAAACTGGTTCAGTCCAGTGTGAAAAATTGAATTGTTGTGAAAAAAGGTGCTAAAAAAGAAGTGCTCAGCTGTCTAGGCGACACCTTGCCACGCAGGGCCCATTTAACAAAATTATGCATGAAGAAAACAAAGACAGATCTAAAACCTAGAACTAGAAATAACGTTGTTGGCCTGGAGATGACACAATGTCCTGCATCAAGATCACTCCAACATCTCCCATCACCTCTGGAACTGCTTCTGTCGGGCTAGCCTTTGGAGTGAAAAGAGTGTGCAGTAGGGATGCCATGCTTTCCCCTTGGTGGTCCATCAAGTCGAGTTTGAACCTCATGTCTTCCAAGTCATGTCGCAGGTCAAAGACAAGATTATGCAGAATGAGAACTGAGTTCAACAACTGCGAACATCCTCACAGTGCCGACTGGTTGCCAAAGGAGTCGATGCAGGCTACATTATTGGAGGATTTTCCTGCTGAGCAAGCAAACGAGAAGAGGAGGGGTCATTCTGAATTGGACCTGGAGAAAATCCTAAGGAGTTTCCATGGTTATCAAACCATTCAACTTGTTACGACCACGAAGAGTGTCAAGGCCCTAGAGTGCATGGACCAGTGGGGGATAGAGATAAAGAAGAGCCTTCTGAACCAACAATGCATGAAAACCCAACTACATTCCTATTCGCCATCCGAACAAAGGTGTTTTACCAAGAAGGACCAAGATTTGGATGACCACACAAGCGTAGCATAACCATGAGGAAGATACACCAGAAGAGAGCCAAAGAGTTCCGCAATTGCGTCCCGGAGAAGAGTCACAGATAGAGAATGCGAGGCCCCTAATGAAATGAATGACCAAAAAATCCCCCCTGCTGAATATAACCATAAGCACCGGAACCAAATACAGAACCCTGCGAGAAGGGTCTCTCGTGTCGTGAGGTGATATACCAGAGCTAGCGACAGGAACCATTAAGTTTGGATTGGGGTAAGAGATCAGGCTCATCGTTGGCTGGTAGCATGTGAATTGAAGCCGCGAGGGGAGAGCATTAATAAGGCCAGGGGATGTCACAATGCAGGATACATGACAATTCCATGCCTTGTCCCCCCACCAACCCACACTATTCCGCTTTGACGTGTGACACCCCATCCGGGGGATTATATATTATAACCTTATTTTCCCTGCATTTGAGCCAAAACCATCGTCAAAATTTATCGATGCATTTATTTATTTTATAACACATTGGTGCATTTATATATATATATATATATATATAACTCACTAGTGTGACAAACTATGAAACACATCGAACTATCACATCCGTTAAAACCTTCGCAAACCAAAACATCCGTAAATTTTAATATCGAAGATTTGCATTTCTATTCCGTCGATTAAAAATTGTATCGATGCATTTTTTACTATATATGCAACGGGGTGCAATATTCCGTGAGGTGAACCAATTTGACGACAAACTTAGTTTTTAAAATATATAGTTTAATAAGCGTTTTTACATAATAATTGAAAAAACAGAGCAAAAAAAGAGAGGGAATTTCATTTTTCAAAATGTATTTGCTTAGAAATGAAAACACTATTCATTAGTTCATTTTTTTGGTAGAATTTAGAGGGAAGATTTGTGGAAGAGAGATTTATCACGAAAGACTTTGGAGTGGTTGGATCTTTTTGCAGAACCGAAATTGGAAGGGATCTGTAGGGCACATACAAATCTACAGAGAAGAAATTTCAGGTATGTGTTTTCATTCTACCGATCATTACAACATTTCCCCATTTGATTGAAACTATTTTCAATGCATGTTAACAAAAATATAAGGGTTTCATAGTTACCTTTGATATTGGAAGCCATAGCTTTATTGTTGTTTTTTCTTGTTTCACTCTTTTTTATAAGCAATAGATTTTTATAGGGTTTATTTTTATAAGCAATAGATTTTTTCAAGGTTTATTTTTTTAAACAATAGATTTGTATAGGGTTTATTTAGTTGCATATGGGGCATTTGGTATCTGTTGCAATGGTACCACTCATTGCATCAGATCCCAAACCATGTCAACCTTGTCATTGTTAGTGATTTAATTTTTTTTTTATGTGGTACACGGTGTGCACTGTACAGGAAAAACGCCCTAGTGTGCACCGTGCAGGAAAAACGCCCCAGGGCTCATTGTATAGACAAGTGCACCGGTACATATAAATCTATGTAAAGCACTGATTGGTCAAAAAAATAAATAGTAATGATTTTGTATAATATGTGTACAGGTTAGTGGTGCGCAATGACTAATAGTACATTCCAGTGTGAGTATATACTTGACGCCCTGGTGCGTTTTGTTTAATTAAGTGCACCAAAATATTAGATTGTACAAAAATTTCATAATTTTTATTTCTGATGATTCCTTTTTTTTTCTTATACAAGATGGTTGATAGAAGTTCAAAGAAAACATCTTGTTTCAGCAAGCACGATGGTAGCTCATCCCAAGAAGAGAGACACACAAGTTCTTTAAGTTTTATTAAAAAGTTAATATATAATTTGAAATATTTGTAATCTTGTCCTTAGAGGACAAAAAATGTTAATGATGTAAATGATTATGACAATTTGGTCATCGGTTCATCTAGAGTGGTGCTTGAAGTTAATGAGAGGGGGAAAATGTTTTACAGAGCTTTAAGGGATATACTGGAAAGAATGTATAGACTTCATTTCCACTTACAATACAAAAATCAATCCAATGACTCCAAGAATCAAGTTATATGTATACTACAAGAATCGTTTCCGGAGCCATGGTCAATGAGACCCATGAGACTTGCAATAGCAAAAACTTACAATAATAAAAAAGAGTCATATAAAAGATATTATTTTTTTAATTTTATTTTGAAGGGAACTGGGAAATATATATTAATCAAAATATGTGAGAGGACTCACAATGAAGAGTTTAACAATGGAAAAAGGCCTACAATGATCTTTCAAAATTAGGCTTAATAACTGCTAGACAGTCAAACCCATCCACTGTGATCTTGTATACAAAAGGATTGTTAATTCATTTCCAGCTATATACTCGATAAAAGGAACCTAGAAAAAAATACAAAAAAATTGCATAAGAAAGTTGCAAGTATTAATTCTCTTTCTTGTCCATTCCTGATGCTTCTAGTCCTGGTGGTCGATTTAAGCCTGGAACTTCACGAGGTTGTTTTAGGTAGGAGGCTTCCTCAGATATCTCAGTTATCACTTGTTGATGCACGAGGAGCAGTAGATGCCTCAAGTACTCAACTTCTGATTGAATTGCTCCCATGTCGTCCTCTATCCTCATTCCCCTATACCTTTGGTCTATCAACAATTCCATCGTTTGAACAAATTGAGCAGACAAATTATCAATCCTGATAGGAATGACTTGAACTGAACGCTCCAATTCTGCCAATTCTTCTTCAAGTTCTTCTTTGTGCCACCAATCATGACTATTCTGTCTATTCTCCATCACTTCCAAGTGCCAATCAAACCCAACTCGACTCCCCTCTCTGCCTTGATGGGGGTATGTAAAACTATCGAGACTCCTCACTGGAACATACCAAACATCACAGAGTTGTACCCGCGATGCAAAAGATGAACTCCACAAGCGTAGATCAACTGAGATGGAGGTGGATGTATGCAAGGGTCTATTTTTGGGAATTGGAACACATACAATCCTGGATTGTGCCATGTGTTCAGGCCAGGACACTTGTGTCAACTCGATGCATATTGATAAAAAGTAGTGGTGGTGCCATTTATGTGCTACAAGGAGTAAGCTATATAACAAAGTCCATAGGGGGCCTTCTCAGTTAGGTATAAATAAATTCATTCTATCTAGGGGATATGACATAGTGATACCTGACCGTTGATGTGAAGGGTTCCTACTTTCTCTCGTGTGGCTAAATTGGCTTGAAAATCCACGAGAGCATTATTATGTCTTAACACATGCAAGGGTAGGACATCTGACAAACCTTCTGATTCTTTGTGAATTCTGGTGAAGATATTTCTAAGCTTCATGTCACGAGGAAGAGATTTCTTCCTAATATTATTGATTATCACTTTCGAATCTCCCAGGATTGTAAGGGACTCTAGATTTTCTTGCTTGGCTAAACACAAACATTAAAGGAGAGCATACACTTCCGTCTAGTTATTTGATGCCATACCCAGACTCCATGAGAAAGTGATCCTTTGTATTCCTCTTGGGGAAGTGATTACCCCACCCACTCTTGCCACCATGGGATTGCCTTTCGAGGTGCCATCAAAACTCAAAATATGCTTGTCATTCTTCTCCTGCCACTTTTCAAACTCTGCTCTTGTGAATCGAATTTTCCATTGATGATTATGTGGAAGGAAAGGGGGGCGGTCCATACAGGGGGAAGAATCCCCAAAGCAGAGAGAGTGAAGGAGTTAAAGCCAATATTCCTTTACATCTATGAGATTTTTGTCTACCAGACTCCTTCTAAGTTCGCTGACTAAAGTGCTCCATCAATAGCCCCTTGCTCTTGTTGCCCACAATCTCTAGAGGATGCATAAATTCAATGAAGACTGCTATGTTTCTGGTTAGCCATATTTTATAAGTGACAAATTTTGGGACAACCATGAAATAGAACTTGAGTTATTGCTTATTCGATAGTGTACCTTGATACAAAGTGTGCCAACGACTGAAGAGATGGGTGATTGAAGATGGCCAATTTATAAGTGAGTATATATTTTGGAGTGTTCAAGCCCACACAACCTTTCCATAAGGACACTCAAGGAGAAAATGAGCTTGAGTTTTCTCCTCCTATCAGCATAGAGCACATATGAATGGCCCCCCGAACCCTCTTTTTTTCATATTCTCACCAGTTAAGATCTTCCCATGCGCCAATGTCCAACAAAATATGTTGATTTTGGGCAGGGTATCTGTATTCCAAATTTTGGCCCAAATAGGCGACCTTGGTGGGAGGGGGTATTGTTCAAGCAAAGAAGAATATCCAACTTTCACCGAATAGAGGCCATTTCCCCAACCCCGAGAATCCTTTACAGAACAATGAGAAGGAGCACAAACGACAAGTTTATGGCAAAGAGCTTGGAATATATCATGAACATGGGCAGGGAGATTGTCCAGATGCCAACCCTTCCAAGTGCCCGATGGACTCCAAATAGAGATATCAGATAATGTTTTAATATCCCACGAGGAGCACCATTGGAAAAACGGGAATAGGAAGGGATTTTGCCAAAGAGGGGGGTTTCCCATAATGTTATCAATCCAAATGAGAATATTGCGTCTATTTTTGGGTATCCAAGTGCATTTGCTCTGGAATAGGGGGAGAGAGGCCTACAACAAATTCTATATTGTAGAGAATGGATGTTTGGCAAGGGGAGAGTCTAAACATCGAAGATAATCCCCAGACAAGTATTTATGCAAGATTACTTTCTTCCACCAGTCTAGTTTTCTTGTAACCAAGCGCTAAAGGATTTTTGTCCCCAAAGCCAGATTTGATATTGTTGGATCAAGAATTCCAAGTCCCCCATGGGATTTTGGGCACACACTATTTTCCATTTCATTAGGGGCATTCTTTTGGTGTTGGTATTTCCACCCATCCATAATAATTTCTGGATCTCTTGCGCAATAAAGGATTTAACATTAGTGAGGGCAAGAATCGATGAGAATCAAAAGATAGGAAGCGCTAAGAGAACTACTTTGATTAACACCACTCTACCCACTGGATTGAGCCATTGAGAGACCCATTGGGTGAATTTTCCTTTTATCTTTTTTAGTATTGTAAGCGAGGCAAAGCTAGGAATATTTTATGAGCAAATGGGGATCCCCAGATATTTAATGGATGTCTAATTTTCAAGCAATGGAAATTGAAGGATTCCTGCTATGCTTGAGGCCACTCTAGCATTGACGTTCCAGACATATATGTGCCTTTTTTTCTTGTTTATCTTACTGCCTAAATATTTCATGAATTATATGAGAATGTCTTTGAATATATTATAAATTATGGTAGAGGATTCTCCCATAAGAAGTGTATCATTGACAAACGAGGTATGATTGACTCTTTTAGCTCCTTGTGTAATTTTGATACATGGAATGCTTTTGGATAAACAAGATTTTTCTGGTTTCCTTCTCAGAGCTTCTGCCATAAGAATATATAGAAACGAGGAGAGGGGGAATCCCTGATAGAGGCCTTTGGAAATCCTAAAGAAAGAAGTTGGCTTGCCATTTAGTAGAGGGGCCATCCTAGGGTCTCTAACATAGGCCGAAATCCAAGCTAGATAATCTACTCCAAAACCAAACCTGGTCAAAAAAACAAATAGAAATCTACGTCTCACCTTGTCAAAGGCATTTTTCATATTTAGCTTAATGATCACGCCTTTCTCTCCTCTACTTTTGATGGAGTGAATTGCTTCCCAAACAAGAAATATATTGTCAATCATTTTCCTTTTCTCCACGAATCCCCCTTGATTTGGGGAAATTAATTTGGGTAGTAGGGGTTTAATTATATTTGCAATAATTTTGGAAATAATCTTATATGAAACATTGCACAATGGAATAGGCCGAAAGTGTGCAAAGGAAGAGGGATTAGACTCTTTAGGAATGAGTTAAAGGAAAGAAGAATTGGTGTTGCCCCCCATTCTAGTAGTATTCTATACATACTGTATCATGTGAACCAAGTCCTTTTTAATTATATGCCAGCAGTTGATATACAAGTGCATTGTAAACCCATTAGGACTAGGGTCTTTGTCCAGGTTCATTTGCCAGAGAACCCCATATACTTCTTCCTCTTTCACATGTTGAATTAGTTTTGCATTGTCTTCTTTGCTAATAGACTCTGGAATGTTATTGATAAGATTTTCTTGTGCCTCTTTTTCTCGCATTCTATCCTATGAGTACAAGTTTTCATAATGAGAGTTGGTTGCTAGTTTTAGCTGGAGTTGTCCTGCAATAGAGAGGTCTTCCTTATCCTTTAGTTCTGTGATTCTTTTTATCCTCAAGAGAGCTTTAGCTTGTTGGTGGAAAAATTTAGTGTTTCGGTCTCCTGCTTTTAACCAAAGGTTGCGCAACTTTAGACACTAGTCCTCCTCTTCTTCTTTTAAAATTTTCTAATAATTCTAAATTTTTTCCCGTTCCTCTAATAAAATTGAAGGGGTATAAGATCCCTTTCCAACTTCATTCATGTTTCCTCCATTTTGCTTGCTAGTTATTGAACAACCTTTTTATCCTCTATAGCTTTGTGTTTGACCCAATCTCTGATGGCATGCTTAGTGAGTTTAAGATTTTGTTCCCAGATATGGATGGGAGAACCCTGGATCCAATTATTCTAAGAGGTGGTCACCAAGTCAAAAAAGGAGGGATCTTGGACCCAACGATGATTGAAACAAAAGGGAATGGGACCTAAAGGGTCTAGGGAGGAAATCTAAAGGGTTATAGATCTGTGATCAGAACCAACCCAAGGTAAAATGTGGGAGAGGGATTCAACAAAGTCTTCTAGGAAACTACTACTAATAAGAAATCTATCAAGTTTGGTTGCAATGTGTCTTTCCCCTTGCCTCTTATTCGACCAGGTGAATCGTACCCTCAAGGTATTTACAGAAAACGGGTCCAAATATTGCATAAGATCCTCCATGAATTCCCTTGATGCATCTCTAACTAAAGATCCCCCCCCTTTTCTTGAAAACATGCATTGTTGTATTGAAATCTCCAATGATGATTAGAGGGGTTGAGGATAAACCACCTTGAAGGGAAACCAAGGAATTCCAACAATTAACTTTATCTCTAAAAATTGTAGGCATGTAAACATTGAAGATAGTGTAGGACTTACCTGAAGGAATATGATCAAGGAGATGACCAACCCGTTGGAGTTAAATGACCAATTAACTAGGTTGAACTGCTAAGCATTACTTAAATTGCACAATCCGCCAAAATCTCCCTGAGATCTTATCGCTTTTCCATCACTTTCCTTACACATGAAACCACTATGTTGAAGGACCTTTGTGTCCTTAAGTTTCATCTCCTAGATGAGGAGAACTTGGGGCATTTATTTCTGAATCATACTTCGAATCAATTCTTTCTTGCTATCTTGTCCAAGCCCCCTACAATTCCAAGAGACTATCTTCATCATTTAGAGGTTGATTTAGGGTTTCCTCCTTTGGGGAGAGCCGATCCTCCTTGACTTATAGTTGGCCATGATTCCTTCTAGGTGTGTCCATTTAGTGTGCTTTGTTTTCCCAGCTCAATGTCCCTCCGATCTCCTGCTTGCCTCTTTTGATTATTCAACCTTCTTTCTTGTTTTTTAGTGAAGTGGATATTCAAGGAATCC
>SNQJ01S0053318.1:23111-38284 GCA_010110895.2 Picea sitchensis
GAAGGGGTATAAGATCCCTTTCCAACTTCATTCATGTTTCCTCCATTTTGCTTGCTAGTTATTGAACAACCTTTTTATCCTCTATAGCTTTGTGTTTGACCCAATCTCTGATGGCATGCTTAGTGAGTTTAAGATTTTGTTCCTAGATATGGATGGGAGAACCCTGGATCCAATTATTCTAAGAGGTGGTCACCAAGTCAAAAAAGGAGGGATCTTGGACCCAACGAGGATTGAAACGGAAGGGAATGGGACCTAAAGGGTCTAGGGAGGAAATCTAAAGGGTTATAGATCTGTGATCAGAACCAACCAAAGGTAAAATGTGGGAGAGGGATTCAACAAAGTCTTCTAGGAAACTACTACTGATAAGAAATCTATCAAGTTTGGTTGCAATGTGTCTTTCCCCTTGCCTCTTATTCGACCAGGTGAATCGTACCCTCAAGGTATTTACACAAAACGGGTCCAAATATTGCATAAGATCCTCCATGAATTCCCTTGATGCATCTCTAACTAAAGATCCCCCCCCTTTTCTTGAAAACATGCATTGTTGTATTGAAATCTCCAATGATGATCAGAGGGGTTGAGGATAAACCACCTTGAAGGGAAACCAAGGAATTCCAACAATTAACTTTATCTCTAAAAATTGCAGGCATGTAAACATTGAAGATAGTGTAGGACTTACCTGAAGGAATATGATCAAGGAGATGACCAACCCGTTGGAGTTAAATGACCAATTAACTAGGTTGAACTGCTGAGCATTCCTTAAATTGCACAATCCGCCAAAAGCTCCCTGAGATCTTATCGCTTTTCCATCACTTTCCTTACACATGAAACCACTATGTTGAAGGACCTTTGTGTCCTTAAGTTTCATCTCCTGGATGAGGAGAACTTGGGGCATTTATTTCTGAATCATACTTCTAATCAATTCTTTCTTGCTATCTTGTCCAAGCCCCCTACAATTCCAAGAGACTATCTTCATCATTTAGAGGTTGATTTAGGGTTTCCTCCTTTGGGGAGAGCCGATCCTCCTTGACTTCTAGTTGGCCATGATTCCTTCTAGGTGTGTCCATTTAGTGTGCTTTGTTTTCCCAGCTCAATGTCCCTCCGATCTCCTGCTTGCCTCTTTTGATTATTCAACCTTCTTTCTTGTTTTTTAGTGAAGTGGATATTCAAGGAATCCCTATTGGTTTCATCCTCCAAACTCTCTTCGATCTCACCATATTATGGCCTTTGTGGAGGGTATTCTGATTGGACTCTGGGAGGGTATTGGGGATATCCACTCTATCCTGAGAGATCTTGTGAAGTAGGGTTAGGGTCTACTTCTGCTTCAAACAAAATCCCATATTGGTTCCTGGTGGAGATGGTCTCCTTTTTGTTGTCGATCGAAGAATATGTTTGATCTAGATTATTTTTAGAACGAAATGAAAGAAGAGATATTACAATGAAATACACATAAAAATTGCCAGAAATAGAGAAATACAACAATACATGATTTCTATTAATGAAGGAAATGTACAGAGACTGTAAAAATATAGAGTTCAAGACTCGCTAGAATGGTGGCAACTTTATCTCTAAGAAGAGATGTGACGGCTACGCTCATTCACAAGAAGATGAGTACAATGAGGCTTTGAAGGCCTTTTTATGATAAACATGAATGCCAAAACCCTAGACATCCAAAAACCCAACTCTAGGAGATGAAGCACCAAAATTCATGTGGGCCCCATTGGGGTAAGCTAGTACATTAACTTCTCGGGGATCGTAACTTTTGCATATGATCTCCGTTTTAGGCGTGTGATAGCCTGTTGGAAAGGTATTTTAGAAAACTAAGCATTATGATGTTAAATTGCGGCTTTGTACACAATTTGACTGTGGCAAGCCATGAAAACACTATTTAGGGCCCCAAAACATCCTTGGAAGTATAGAAAGATGTATTGACATGAAAAATTCCAAAATAATCTAGTTGGAATAGGTGGGCGACCACCAATATCCACCTGGACATGTGTAGGGCTTTAGGACAACTTGAAAAGTGCAAAACCCACAATTACAAAGAAATTTCCCCATTACAGAGAAACATGATGAACTGAAACTGTCAAGATGAGCTAGTTGGAATTTGGAACAGGTGGGTGGCCACCAATATCCACCTAGATCAATCCTCCCTCCTTAGGAAGCAATGGACTCCATTACGTTGAGTGCCCGAGGAAGAGGGGAAATCATTTTGTGAATCTGAATCTTGGTGAGTTGCGTGCCTTATTGGAGAAGTTGCGCTACTTGGTCTGTGGAAGGCTGTCACGAACCTGTTGCTGGAGGGGTTGAATATGTTCCACCAATTTTTTGTCTCTGGGTTTGACGGGGCATTGTGTAGGCACCATTATAGGTGAAGAAACAATATCTTCTTTCTCTTATGCAATATGCTTCTGTTGGATATAAGGTGCTAAGGCTGTAGTGGTTGTAGTGGCCTTCTATGCATCCTTTGAACAAACTGTGAAGAGGATGAATTTTGCAGTATGACAGATTACCTTGCGGAACCGTTTTGGTGGAATAGTAGTCGGAACTACCTCTCGTATCCTGTAGAGATGACCCCCTAGAGTAATAATGACACTATGAGGTCGACACTCATAAACAACATGACATTTCCACATATATGGTTGGCCCAAAAAGACATCACAGACATCAAGAGGGGAAACATCACGCACTACCTCATCCTTGAAGGGCTGGATGCCATTGGACAAGAGGCACTGCTGGTTGACATAAATATCTCATCCCTGGTGAAGCCACCCAATGTTGTATGGATGCGAGTGTGGTGTTGTCAACAACCCCTATTGTTTGACGACCTTGGCTGAGATGAGGTTCTTCTGGCTGTCACTATCAACAATAAAATGCAACGAGGTCCCCTTCACCCACATATGTGAAAGGAAGAGGCACTCCCCCTCTTCAAGATCTACTGGTTCTTCTGGTTGAATTGTTGCAGTCACGACAATAGCAGTGGGGTTTGTGTCGATGATCTGTCTGTTTTCAATATTTTCTGGATCTGATTCTGAATCAGGGTTCGACTTCTTGTCTTTGACCTCAATCACCAATGACTGTTCGAGCGACGTTCATTGGTGTTGTGCCAGGGGATTTTGTGGAAGTCACACCACTTCCCAATGTCATTCTTCGTCTTTCCTTTACCCTTCTTTTCCTGTGTCTTGGATTGGTGTTCAAGAGGATATTGTTTAGGGTCACCTTTACCATGCTTTGGTTGTTGCGGATTTGTAGACCCGAACTCCCATTTGTTCTGGTGCCTAAATTTCTGCTCGATTTTGACAACATATTGATAGGCAACCCCCAATGATGAGATGTTTAGGAAATCCATTTCGGTTTGGATGTACCTATGTAGATCCCCACAATATTTCAGAACCAGATTTCGCTCGAAGTCTTTGATACCTATCTTGGTGCGCAAGGTATGGAAAGTATTTGTGAACTACGACACTATTTGGCTCTTCTCTTGCCGCAGTGTGGTCCATCTCATGTACTGGTATTCATAGTTATCAACGGGGTAGTATCGTTCCTTGACCACATCCACAAAAAATTCCCAAGTGGGCTCGACCCCATATATTCCATATTCCTCTGTGGAACTTTGCTCCCAGTAAGTTTCCCACCAATGTTTTACACGGGGGAGAGCCTTGAGGAGTGCGAAGGTGATCTTTTCCCTGTCAGAAAAATTATGAACAAAGAAATGACCTTCTAGCAGATTTAACCATTTTTCTAAGGCATCCACATCTATCTGACCTTTGAATATTGGAATATCAAAATTAACTTGTACTTTGAACAGAGAGGTTCCTCCAAAGTGGCCACTTGATGAAGATGCACATGTTTCTATCGACAGGTGTTGAAGGATGTGGGAAAAATTATCCATCATTTCGTCCCTCTGTCGCGTGAGAGCTTGCTCGAGCAACATACCTTAATAGAATATTCTACTCCACTGTTTTTATTTTATGCCGTCATAGAGGGTTTCTTGGGCATGCAAGAGCAATTGTCCTCAAGAGAGACAAGCTTGAGACCCAACTTGCTATACTCAGACCTCGTCGAGGACATGCACTGAAAAACGATCAAGAGCAACCTACTTTAATACCACTGATCTAGATTATTTTCAGAATGAAATGAAAGCAGATATATTACAATGAAATACACATAAAAATTGCTAGAAACAAAGAAATACAACAATACATGATTTCTATTAATGAAGGAAATGTACAGAGACTGTAAAAATATAGAGTGCAAGACTCGCTATAATGGTGGCAGCTTTATCTCTGAAAAGAAATGTGACGACTACGCTCATTCGCAAGAAGATGAGTACAATGAGGCTCTGAAGGCATATTTATGATAAACATGAATGCCAAAACCCTAGACATCCAAAAAACTAACCCTAGGAGATGAAGTGCTAAAAATCAAGTGGGTCCCGTTGGGGTAAGTTAGTACATTAACTTCCCGGGGTCGTAACTTTTGCATACTATCTCTGTTTTAGGCGTGTGATAGCACGTTGGAAAGGTATTTTTGAGAACTACGCATTATATTGTCAAACTATGACTCCATGTACAATTTGACTATGTCAAGCCAAGAAAACACTGTTTAGGGCCCCAAAATGACCCTGGAAGTATAGAATGATGTACTGACATGAAAACTTCCAAAATAAGCCAGTTGGAATAGGTGGGCAACCACCAATATCCACTTGGATGCTGTGCAGGGATTTAGGACAGCCCCAATAGTGCTAAACCCACAATTACAAAGAAATGTCCCCATTACAGAGAAACGTGTTGAATAGAAAACTGTCAAGATGAGCCAGTTGGAATTTGGAATAGGTGGGTGGCCACCAATATCCACCTGGATCAATGTTGGGGCTTCTTGAGAATTTGGATTGAGGGGAGGTCCTTCAGACTATGGGGCTTGACCCAAATGAGATCCTTGCTTCGTGGTTTGTCTTCTTCTTTCGGGTCATTAACATTTCTAAGTTGGTTCTACTTGGGGTTGCTCCACAATGTCATTTGGGCATCTTTTGGCAAAATGCCCATATTCATGACAAATCTTACATTTGAAGGGGAGTTGTTCATAATCCACTTCTTGCAAGTATGTCTAGTTATCTAAGGTGAGCTTTATGGCCTCTGGGAGGCCCTTTTCTAGATCCACTTCAACGCATATTCGCGTGCAGGACTTGAGATTTTCTTTGGCCTTTGCTCAATCTATGTAAGTCCCTAATGTATTTCCAATGGCACAAAGTGTCTCATCATTCCAACAATGTAGAGGCAAAAATGGGAGATGGGCCCATACATGCACAACAAATGGGATGTCATTACCAGGGTTGAAATATGGAGTCCATCGATTCAAATAAATCCCTCTAGCTCCCATGAAATAGGGTTTTCTTTTGAAGATGAGATCTCAATCTTCTTTCTTCTCAAATAAAAATGCAGAAAATCCCCTGCCACAAAAATAATTGGACACTCTACTTGTTAAATGAGGTTTCCAGTTCTTGTCCAATAAGCGGGCGATGGATCTGGGTTAGGGGAATATCCCCATGAACTTCCCAACCAAACCATATTCAACAAATCTTATAGTGAGGGACCGCGAACTAGCTTGTACCGGGACAGAGGGGATTTCATCCAGTTTTTTGACGAACTTCGAATGTGCTTGCTTTGAATTCTTAGGGAGACCAGTGATCCGAGAAGAGAAGGTAACTATGTCTGCAGATGGGGGCAGGTGGGGGTCACTAGGGCCACTGCCAGAGGAAGCCATTATGACTAGGGCAAGGGTTTCCACAGAGCACCAACTATAGTGATTTTTTTAACTATCAATAAATTATGTTCTAAAAGGTATTTTTACTAAACATGTTTTTCGATAATATGTTCCAATAATTACCAAATTAATTTGTTTTTCTATATTTACTTTCATGTCCATTTAAGAAAACATTATTGTTCTTTTTCATTTTTCAGGAAGATTATAAAAATTCCAAGCGACAAACGAGGGAAATCCAATACATGCCCGTAGGGATGTTCAAAAGATTGTACAAAGAGATGGTAAAAGAAATGAACATAATTGCATCATAGGAGGATGCATCCCAACAACAATGTGCATCAGAGGTATGTTATCATTCATTTATTCTTTTATATACATCAAATTAATTTATCATATTAAATACTATTTTTCAATTGTTTTGTTGCAAAAAAGAAAAGAAAATGGAACCCAATCAACACATAAGACATGACGACAAGGAAAAAAAGGGTTGTTTGCAAAGTCCGTGAGTACTTACGTTTCTGTCGTTACTTTAGTTTTTATATTTGTTGTGATCTTTATATTTGAATAATTAAGTTACACTGATCCATGGATGTCTACTAATAGGTGCTAACATACAAAGAATAACCAACCGAACAATTGATCAACATTGGGTTAACTAAGGGTTGTGATTATATGTTGAGGAATCAAGGTTTAATTGAACAATTTGTAAGTAGCTATGTTGTTTAACTTCCCTTGTTTTATAAATAATGAAACAATAAGAAACCTTTATATTAATTATATCGACTATGATTTGTCATGGCGTATTAAACATGCAAGAAACAAAGTATGGAGAGGAGCCAACATAAAGTCTTGTGATAACCGACATGAGGCAATGCTTCGAAACAATGTGTATGGTTTATGAATCAATCACTGCTATGGTATGCTTTTTGATTTACTCAATCATATATATTCTACTATATTATAAAAGTAGATTTACTTATTACACTTTATTTATACGTTTGTAGATGGAACATGAGCAGTTGGAATGTCAATGAGAAATCGAGTAAGAAAACATCCATTTAAATAACCAAACAATATTCCCTACAATTGATCAAGAAATGAGGGATGCACATAACTCGAGCAATTACAATAGTTCAAGTGATGAATGACAATCAATATAATTGACTGTTACTACAAGTTGTATGCAGTTTTGTAATATCGGTTTGTAAAAATCAAGGATATTTTTGCTTAATGTAGTGGACATAAAGTGCCGGTTGCATGAGGACATATTACCAATAACTTTAACAATTACATATTTGTTCCATTTTGATTATTATGGACCTTTACGCTGTCCCATTTTGTATGACCATGGGTCTCTTATTCATATATAATAAAATGGGTTTGTTATTTTATTGCATTGTAAAATGTTGCATTCTTGATTAATTAATATGTGAATGATTTACATTGTTGCAAATAACATAGGTGTAATCCCTTGGATAAGGCATTAATGCTTTCATTATATCGAAATGCAATAACAAAAATATAAAAAACAATATGATTATAAAAAATATTTGTTAAAAAAAATTAATTAATGCACAAAATGGTGCCCAAAATAATATAGACATCAATGCTTTTTAAGGGGTTATACACACTGATGCATATTAAGAATACTAAAGCACTAGTACATATTAATTATACAGAATCATCAGTGCATAAAATGTGCGATAATATATATCATTTTCAAATTATACGGTGGGCATGTGATAAATATGCATTGGTTATTTAAATATAATAACAACACAAATGCTTTAAAAAATTTAAACGCATCGATGCGTTTAATAATCCAAACGCATCGGTGTGTTATATTTAGTATACACACCGAGATGTATGAATTATACAAGCACCACAACGAACATAAAATACACACGCACCGAAGTTGTATACAATAAAATGGAAATCTAGGGCACAATAACCATAATCATCCGGGTGTGTTTGTTTCATATGTAAGCACCCGGTTAGTAATGTAATGGTGAACCAACACGTTTTCGTCTTATGTATGCACCAAGGTATTTCATGTAATGGTGCCATGTGTAGTTTTGTTTTATGTCCGCACTGAGAATTTATGTAATGGCGCACTAGTGTTTTTTTTGGTTTTATGTACGCTCAGGAGAATTTAATGTAAGGTTTTGTCGGTGCGTTCTATGTTTGGGTATGCACCGGTGCGTTTTGACAAAAAAAACAAAAAAACATCCGATTTAACCTCCGCTCGCCCAATTTTTTTTAGTTGTATGGAACATCCATTAAAACCTATGCTAAAACCTCTGCAAGCAATAGAGGAGGTTGCAGCGGAGGTTTTTTTTTGAAAATTTTGTCAAATTTTGTAACACTAAAAACCTCCACTAGAAGGTGGTCTCCTTGTAGTGATCACACGACCTCCCATGCCGATGAGCCGGCAAATGTCCCCTAGATTAAATGCACCTTCCATGTGAACTATGGGATGGGGAGCTTCCCCTTAACCTCATTTACTAAAGTTTCATCCTCATCAAGGTTTGTGCCAACCTTAGCCAAACGACCAACACAAGAATTGTGCTCTCACAAGATGTGAAATAGGGAGTATTCTTCAAATTCAACTAGGAGAGAAAGAACACGAGACAAAATGCTAAAGAAAATATTTTTCACCAAGATTGTTCTCTTAATGATCGTCTCGATCACCAACAGGGAGTCACCATGAATAACTAGCTTATGAATATGCATTTCTTTTGTTATTCTAAGGCCTTTCCAGAAAGCATAAGCCTCGACAGAGTTGTTCAAGAGGTTACCTAAACCCAGGCATAAGAAGCCCATAAATTTCCCCCGAGATCACGGATAATCCCCCACACTTGGCGCCCCTATAAAAATTCAAAACTCTTACCAATAATCCTTATTTATGTTTTATTAGAATTACTCTTTTTTTTTTAATTTATATTTTATTAGAATTATTCTTTTCTTATTAAATATTTTAATTTGCATTGTATTACTATCCTTTTTCATAATATTTTAATTTTATTTATTTAAATTGATTTTATAGATTGTTTGTTTTGATTTTAAAATGAATTTCTTTTATTAATTTTGAAATTTGAAATTTATTAATTAAATATAAAATTAAAATTGATAATAATTATTATTTTTAATGTTTTCTTATTTACATTACAAATTTATAAAATATTAATTTTATATTTAATATCTTTTATATTTACCTAGAAAATCAAGGAAGGGCAACCAATGTAAACTAGAATTATTAAATTTGAGGAAAGTTTAGATAGTTATCATTTATGTACAAAGTGTGAGATGCACAAGCCACTATGATTCTCATCTTTTATGTTCATTTACATTTATAGAATATTTGTATAATTATTTATTTAAATTAATTTTTAGATTGGTTGTTTTGATTTTAAAATGTATTTATTTTAATTTTATTAATTAAATATAAAATTGAATTTAATAAAAAACTATTTTAAATATTTATTTTTATTTTTATTATATATATTTATAAAATATTAATTTTATATCTATATAAATTTATAAAATATTAATCTTATATTCCTATACAACTATAAAATATTAAAAAACACTGAATATAAATCTGTAAAATATTCAAGATTACAATAGATCGAAGTTCGAATTAGAAGAAATTTTAGATGGTTTTCTCTCTATATCATCACAACAAATGAAGTAAGAGTGAAAGATGCATGTCAATGATTTTCATTTTATACGTTGATATAAAAAAGCTTTAACTTTTAGTAGTTTTTTTGGATTTGTATAAAGTCCAAAATCATTTTTATGAAAGAACATTTATGTTTTTGTTTTAACTAGAAACAAAATTTATTGTTAAAATTATATGAAGATTGGAGAGAGGTAGAGGTATTTTTGGAAGTTATAAAGTTTATGCTAATTGTTAAGAGTATTGAGGAATATAAGTATCAATTCAACTATGAACAAGGGCTGCATGGCAATTTAGTCCATGTCCAGATAGGTTTGGAAATTGTTAGTTGTCTTTTTCGAATGGTAATCTGCATATTCATTACTGAATACTAAGAAGGTTTTGGTCAACAGAGAGTACAATGTGCATTGTTTGAATTTTTGATAGGCATTGCTTGAGGAGTGTTATCCTTCCTTAAGGATTAATATATGGTGTTACCCTACCTTAAGGGTTTCTCTATTTCTTGTGTTCATTATTTGGTGAATGGCTTGGATTATTCTTGTTGATATTGTGCGTTTATTTTGAGATTTATCTTCAGATATATTCAGGAACTTAACAATTGGTATAAGAGAACTTTCCTTGGTCAACGAAGGGAATATTTTTTTGCTCTTTTTGCAGATTTTTTCTAAAAAAAAAAGGGGGGCGACGCACTTCAGGTTCATATATGAAGCTTTCTGAGCTGAATTTGGAAAACAAAATTGGATATTTGAATTTTTCTCGGAAAAATACCCAATTTCAAAAAAACAATCAGCCAAAACGGAGTCCGGGAAGTAAAGCTATGAACATTTTAAATTCAACAGTTTTTCAAGGTTTTTCCGGAAAAAACCGCGATTTTCTATCGTAAGTTATTTTTACACCCTAGTTTTTGTTGAAGATTTATTCCAAGCATGATATCTTTTACTGGAAGAGATGATGGCCCTAGTATTGAAGAATTTATACAATCCCACAAGTTATCCTCTTGAGCCGACTTGTCTTCTAGGGTTATTAGCCAACTCATTAGGGTTTCTTCTTTCTTTCAGGAATATTATATTCTCGTCGGGTTTACATGTGGAGGTAAATACCTCCCACAACTACCATAATATCAACACATACTTGGAAAGGCAATAAACGACCACCATGATGATTGATTTATTTCCCGATTTAGGTAAGCCTAAAATAAAATCCATAGAGATACCACGCCAAATAACAGGTGGAATCGGAAGCGGTTGTAGTGTGCCAGGAGATTTGACTGTTTCGCCCTTGTGGTATTGACACACATCACATTCAGCCACAAAATTACGAACTTCCTATTTCATACCCTCTCAAAAGAAAGAACGTTTGACCCTGTGATAGGTTTTGGTAAACCATGAGTGCCCAGCTGTGGGTGTAGCATGAAGCTCAGAAAGTATCGTGGATTTAAGTTTTGACTGTTTACTTAAATATAAACGACCTTTGTATCAAAGCTCATCATGGAGCCAAGAGTACCTTGGGGAAACTGGAGAATTGGACTGCAATTGTTGTATCAGATGCAAACTTTTGGGTTCGTGTAGCCATTCCTAGTGAATGGCTTGGAGCCAATCTAATACAATGAAGGAGAGAGAAAAAAGGGACCCTTCATATTCATATTTTGAGGAAAGTGTATCCGCAACCACATTGTCTTTGCCTTTCTTGTAAATGATCTCATAATCATATCCAAAGAGCTTAGTCACCCATTTTTGTTGCTCTGGGGAGGAAATGCGTTGTTCCAGAAAATACTCGAGGCTTTGATGATCGGTCTTAATTTGGAAGCGTTGCCCCAATAGATAAGGGCACCACAGATCAACGACATGCAAAATAGACAACATTTCCTTTTCATAGATTGATTTGCCCAAATTTCGTTCAGACAATTGTTTGCTTGTAAAGGCCAAAGGTCGACCCTCTTGCATAAGGACAACGCCAATTCTTTTTCCTGAAGCATCACATTCTAGGACAAAGGTCTTTGTGAAATCCAAAAGTGCTAGGACTAGAGTGGTGCACATGGCCATCTTCAAGGTTTGAAAAGCCTGAGCAACTGCAGTGAGGGGGGCCGCAATCTTTCCATATTTCTTAACAAACTTGCGATAATAACCTGTTAAGCCTAGAAATCCATGCAAGTTTTTGAGAGTCTTTGGGTGAGGCCAGTCTTGCATAGCTTCAATATTTTTAGGATCCACCCTGACATCATGCTTGCCAACAAGATGACCCAAGTATTCGACTTCTGAGGCGCTAAAAGAAGATTTAGATTGTTTCAAGAAAAGTTGGTGCTGAGAGAGTAGATGGAGAACTCGATCCACATGAGCAAGATGGTATTTCCAAGTTTTGCTATAAATGAGGATATCATCAAAGAAAACTAAGACAAAATGACGGAGAAAACGACGGAAGACATGATTCATGAGGCTTTGGAAAGTGGAGGGAGAATTACAAAAACCAAAGGGCATGACAAAAAACTCATAGTGGCCCTCATGAGTTCTAAAGGCAGTCTTAGGAATGTCCACCTCTTTCATACGAATCTGGTGGTAGCCAGTACGAAGATCAAGTTTAGTAAAGAACTGGGCGCCACTCAATTCATCCAAGAGGTCATCAATAACAAGAATGAGAAATTTGTCTTTAATGGTGAGTTTGTTGAGGGCACGAAAATCAGGACACATTCACCAAGAACCTTCTTTCTTCATGACCATGACCACATGAGAAGAGTAGGGGCTCGTACTAGGGCGGATAACACCTTCGTTAAGCAGTTCTTGAACCATTTTCTCAATTTCATTTTTTTGGGAAAAAGAGTGACGATAGGGACAGATATTGGGAGGAAGGCTTCCTAGGACAAGGGGAATGGAATGATCATGAACACCACGGGAAGGAGGGAGTCCCTGAGGAGTGGAAAAAACCAATTGATGTTTAGAGAGGATGGATTGGAGGTCCTGCGGCACATAGGGTGTCTCAGTTTCTTGTATGGCATGGAGTTGGGCAATAACGCCTGAATGACCTTTTTTGAGCAGCTTTTCCATGCGATGAGAACTAATGATCTCAGGGGAAACGACGATGATGCCTTGGAACTTATATTGCTGGCCTTCCTGGTCGAGTTGCATAGTTAATTCCTTAAAATCCATGAGAATGGGACCCAAAGTCCTTAGCCAGTCTGCACCCAACACATTGTCACAACCGCCCATGTCGATAGAAAACATATGAGATTTCAGGTGGTAGTCACCAATTTGGAGACACACATTTTCACAACGCCCTCCACATTTCATGGACCCGCCATTGGAAATCATGATTTGGAAATTAACGATTGCACGGATATAATAATTAGTTTTTTGGGCAATGCGACGATGAATAAAATTATGGGTGCTTCCACTATCAACAAGAATGATGACCTTCCTATGCTTGATGTAGCCAATTAGTTAGAGGTTTTGGGGAGCAGATAATCCAGTGAGAGCATTTAGGGAAATGACCAGTTCTACTTCGGGAGGGTCCGAGGGAGGGGAAATGTCGGTGGGTTGAGGTGACTCGTACAAAAGGGGGGATTCAACATCCTCTTCCGAAACATCCTCTGAGATGGCCATAAAAAGATTTTGTTCCTTACACTTATGTCCCAGAAAATATTTGTCATCACAATTATAACAAAGGCCTTTGAGTTGGCGTTCAACCATTTCGTCCCTGGTCAATTTTTGGACCTTTAGTGGAGTAGAAGGAGGAGTGGGATTTACTGGTTTAGTGCGAGGAATAAAGGAGGGTTTCCAGTTTTGAGAAGAGACAACCTTTTGTGCTTCCTTAGCTCGTTTAGTATCCTCCACCCAACTCTGAGGCCAAACCATGAGGACATGGGCATGAATCTCATCCTTGAGGCCACTGATAAAACATTCTCGGAAAAAAGCATCAGACATGCCCTTTGTATGAAAAGCCAGTCACTCAAAAGCAGCTATAAAGTCTTCCACTGTGCCGGATTGTTTTAACTTTGTCAAACGACCTAAATGGTTGGTGTTGGTGTCAAAGCATTCATAAATCTCTGCCACAAAGTGTGTCCAAGCAACATACCCTTGACGAGAAGTTTTTCTCCATTGCCACCATTGCCAACGTTGTTGATCTAGATGGAGAACACCATACCAGAGTTTGGCCAAGTCATCTGTAATGTCGTACAAAGAGAAATAATGTTCCGTTTGAGTTACCCAACCAGTGGGATCTGAGCCATCAAATTTGGTCACATCCACCCGCGAAAGGCGTAGGTCACGCTGAAAGTGATGGCACTGAAAATTATGGGAATGAGAGGAAGTTTCAGCTTTGGTATGCAAAGGTAGGTCAGATAAAGGGGGGTCTGCAGGGATATGCAGCTTGGTGCAGATCATCGAAACAACAGATTCAAGCTGGGTAGTCATGTCTTGTTTGAGTTCCGCGATTGAGGCAACGATGGAGGACTATATGTTTGTATTGATGGTGGAAATATTGGCACTGAGTTGTCTCACTTCTTGTTGGATCTCTATGAAATTAGATTGCAAAGTATTGAAGCGAGCTTCGAAGTCTTGGCTACGGTATGGGCCATGATGACGAGGGAATCGAAAAGGGGTGGGTGGGGTAAATTTTTTTGCTGAAAAATGATAGGTATGAATGTGATAAGGGACAAGAGATAAATCCAATGGAATAGGTCTCAAATAATGGTGCAACAATTTCCAGACTTTGTTTTTTACACCTGCAGAGTTATACTCCGGTCTAAAGAATACTGTAGTGATGAAATGCCCAAATGCTTAACTAGGAAGAAATGTGTAGTGATTTGGCAACTCAGACACAGTTGCACGATAATAGATCTTGTCTTTTTTATTTTTTGTTTCCGTCCCCAAGGGTTAGGTATTCAAAGGTTCTACAGACAAGGGTTTTCCCTGTTCTATAACTCTCTGATATATGTTCAGGGTCCAACAATAGTACTCGACCCAATATCTCAGGGCACCAACTAAGGAGGCTAGACTGTGCCCTTAGCCGTACTACCCGACTACCTAGGTACTAGAGAGTATCTTCTCGAGTGCTATTCTCGGTGGCACTATAGCAGTCAGGCGGCTGATTGATTTATCTAAATAGGGCTTCAGGAAATCTAGGCCAATCCGTACACAGGTGTTTTCTGATGCGCTACCACTCGAAGGGGTACCAACAAGGGTTACAAGGGTGGCCAACAGATGCGCGCTTAAGTACCACTTGTATTTCCTGCGTGTATGAATCCCTCAACCGCGAGGTTTATGCGCGTAACGACATATCTTTGTGGCTTAAAGACGTTGAAACACGTCTCTACCTTGAAAAAAATTTAACCCACAATTTTCTACCGAGGAAAGTGCTCTGATACCACTTGTAATATTCCAGATATAAAAAGAATGCATAACAAAAATAAAATGCTAGAAATGGCATATAAAAAACAATCTAACTAGAACAACACCACAATAACACCAAAATGATATCAGAGTAACACCAGAATGAGCACTTCGATTACTGAGAGCAATGTTCACTTGCCTCTTTGAGGGGGAAACCTCCAGTTGAGCTGAGCTCTATTACAATAATATCAAAGAAAACCATTCTCGTACCCTCGACTCCTATTTATACTAAATATGTCTATCAAAAGAACCATCTAGAGGAAGATCCTTCTAGAAGCGGAAGCTTCTATTAGGTCTTCTTACATTCGACTTATTCTTCCTTATTGTTAGGCCTTATTAATATTGACCTT
>SNQJ01S0053318.1:38334-54211 GCA_010110895.2 Picea sitchensis
CTCCTATTTATACTAAATATGTCTATCAAAAGAACCATCTAGAGGAAGATCCTTCTAGAAGCGGAAGCTTCTATTAGGTCTTCTTACATTCGACTTATTCTTCCTTATTGTTAGGCCTTATTAATATTGACCTTTATTACATCGGAAATATATTATTCTACCTACCTAAGGGGTTAGGTCCCTAACATTTTAATTATCATAATACAATTGCATTAGTAAGAAGTCAATAATTTTGGGTAGGAATGAATGTGACTCATTATATAGTGAGGTGTATGGAATGCCAAAGAGTAATGTTGAGCATAAATATCTATGGAGTTTGTCAAAACCATTGTGAATTATAAAGTATAAATGATAATGAATAATTTTATTATTTTTATATAAATATTTTATAATAAATATTTTTAAAAACTTAATTGAAAAACAAAATAAAAAAATAATAACATTTCCTAATCTAAAACCTTATCATAATATTCTTTATTATTAAATGAGATTGTAGCATGAAAAACAATTTTTAATTTCAAATATAAATTTTATTATCTAAATATAAATATGCAAAACTAGTTTCAGAATAGTCTGTAATAAAAAATAAACTAATACTGTCTAATTAAAAAAAACTAATTTGATAATAATCTCTAATTTTGATATACTAAAATTACATCATTAAATATAAATCTGTAGTCTGTAATTTTAATATGCTAAACTTAGAATAGATTAAATATATATTTGTTATCAAAGTAAATTTTTAAAAAAAGAAAACTCTTTTCATAATAGTCCCTGATTTTAATAGAATAAAGTTTGTGAATAAAAAGTAATCATTAATATCATACCATCATAATTATTAATTATTATCATATCAATACCATATTAATTATTATCATATCAATCAAGGGTTAATGATGTGAACACAATATTGATTGTGAGGAAACTTGCCACTGATGTTTGCTAGCCCTAAGGTACTGTTAAGGTTTCTAGACCAACTTCCTAGATAAGGATTTGACATTAAATATAGGAAGAGATTTTTCAAAAGGAGGGCAATAAGATATTCCTCATCAATTGACATGAAACAAGAATTGATAAATTTTTGTGAAATAAATGAACCACCATGTAGAAAGTGACATATGGATGGTTGACATGAAAGGGATTACAAACTCAAAATCAAGGCACTGGAAGAATAACTAATCAAGGGATTACAAACTCAAAATCATGGTATAGCTCCTACGACAACACTGAATCCCAGTTGTAATAAAATGATGCAAACAAGTGTTATGTTCAAGGGTGACAATGACTAATAGCTGCTACTCAAATTGAATAAAATAAAGATCGAAATTATTTCCTCTTTTTTTTCCTTCTTCTTTTTTAACGACCTTTTCATGTTTTGGAAAGAGTGAAAAAGAGATAAAAGTATTCTACAATGGAGAAAATGAATGGCTCAAAGGAATGCAAACACATTCCAAGCATATGGACTAGACATATGCAAAGTAAATGCAAATAAGGTGCTAGGAAAGTTATGTCCACTCATAAATGTTTTCTCCAAGGATACACGGTCGTAGAATAGAGGTAATAAAGGAAAAAGACTAAGGTCAAAAGTGACTGCAATGAAGATAAGCACGATGAAGAGAATGGAATCATAGCAGTATGCACACAGACACAAATGGTGATAAGAAAATGAATTTGTAAAGAAACAGAAATAACGAGAATCCCTTCAAAACATGGTCAACAAAAGATTAAAAGAGAAGTATGAGGTGTAAAGTACCACATATTATAATAAGAAGAAACATAAATATTGCAATAAATACCAGCGGAACAACAAAATATAGAGAACCACAACACCAAAAATGATACATTTATTGATAGAAAGTCAAATTATGCCTCTTCAACGGGGAAACCTCTAGTAGAGCATAACTCTATTACAATAATTCTTAAGAAAAGACTTTCTCATGCCTTCTACTCCTATTTATGCCAATTCTATATTCTAAAGAACAGTATAGAGGAAGATCTTTTTAGGAGCAGAAGCTTCTATTAAGTCTTTGTACATTATAATTGTTCACATTATTAAATAGGCCTATTAAATAATGTCGGCCTTTATTACATGGAAAATATATTATTCTACCTACGTGAGAGGTTAGGGAGGTTAGGTCCCTAACATCCCCCCCCTGTAAGAACAACCTTGTCCTCAAGGCTTGAGATGAGAAAATTGTTGCAGAATGGTAGCTGGTTCCTAGGTGGCATCTTTTGGAGTTGTATATTTCCACTAAACTAACACTTCCTTGATGGTTTGTTGATGGAGGTGACACACTCACTGGTCCAAGGATGCTTGTGTTTGCAACCAAATGGAACCTTCTTAATCCAACTTAGGGAGATTCGTTTGAGTCTGACACTTAGTTCCAATCGCTTTCTTTAAGAATGAGACTTGAAAAACATGATGGAGCTTATAATGACTGAGAATAGCTAATTGGTAGGCCACGGACCCCGCGTTCTTGAGAATTGTATAAGAACCATAAAATTTGGGGGTAAGTTTCTGACAATGTTTATCTTTGAGTGAATTTTTCTTATAAGGCTGCCAACGAAGAAACACGTGGTCCCCTTCAGTTTATTGACATTCAGATGACCCTCATATTCTTGTTTCTTCATGTAAATCTAAGCCATGACCAAATTTTGTTTGAGGGTATATATAATCGTTGCTCGGACTGTAAGAATGTTGTCAACCTCTTGAACCTCAGAGACACCTAGCATGTATGAGAGAACCAAAAATAGATTTTTCCCATAGACAACTTCAAAAGGATTCATGCAAGTGATAGTTTGGTAAGATGTGTCGTACCACCATTCAAATATAGGTAATAATTGAGCCCATTGATTTTTTCTGTCAGATGCAAAACATTGCAAATATGTTTCCAAAAACTTGTTGATAGCTTCAGTTTGTCAATCAATATAGGGATTATAGGAGACGCCGAGGTGCAAATGGGTTCCTTAGAGCCTAAACAATTATTTTCAAAAATTTCTAGTGAAAGTGGGATCTTGGTTAGAGATAATAGAATGAGGCACGCCATGGAGTTTGAATATATTATCCTTAAAAATTTAATCCATTGTGGATAGGTTGAACGAGTGTTGAAGAACACATAAATGAGCATAATCAGAAAGACGATCTACTACCACCATGATGACTACCTTATTTCCTGATTTAGGTAAGCCAACAGTGAAATCGATACAAATGTCCCTCCAAATATCATGGGGAATTGGGAGCGGTTGGAGTGTGCTTTGGGATTTGACTATTTCTCCCTTCTTGCATTGAAAAATATCATATTCATCCACAAAGGTGCGGATGTCCTATTTCATATCGTTCGAGAAAAAATAACGTTTTACCCATTCATAGGTTTTGGTAAACCATGAATGCTTGACTATGGGTGAAACATGCAACTCAAAGAGCACCGTCGATTTAAGGTTCTACAACTTCCTTAAATATAGGAAACCTTTATAGTGAAGTTCTTCATTGTGCCAAGAGTACCTAAAGAAGCTTAAGGGTCTTGTTCCAATTTTTGGATCAAGCTATAAATTTTGGGGTCTTCCAACCATTCCTGGTGAACAACTTGAAGCTAGTCTACTACAATGAATGAAAGGGAAAAGAGGGACCCTTCTTCTTCATATTTCCTTGAAAGAGCATCAACCACCACATTTTATTTTCCCTTATTGTAGATGATCTCATAATTATAACCAAATTGTTTGGTCACCCATTTTTTCTACTCCGGGGATGAATTTTTTTGTTCCATAAAATACTTGAGGCCACAATGATCAATTTTAATTTGGAAGCATTTCCCTAATATATAAGGACTCCATAGATCCATTTCATGTAGCATAGCTAACATTTCCTTTTCATAGGTTGATTGGGACAAATGTCTTTCTGATAGTTGTTTTCTAGTGAAATCTAAAAGTCTACCATCTTGCATGAGGATACCCCAATTCCCTTCCCTAACGCGTCGCATTCCAGGACAAAATTCTTGGTGAAGTAAGGTAGTGCTGGGACAGGGGTTGTGCACATAGCATCTTTCAAGCATTGGAAGGATTTATTAGCTATCAAAGTCCAACTGAAAGCATTGTTTTTAATGAGAACAGTGAGAGGAGTTGCAAATTTTCCGTAATTATGAACAAACTTGTGATAATAACTCGTTAAACCCAATAAACCACTCAAGATTTTAATAGTTTTAGGGTGATGCAAATCCTTGGTAGCTTCAATTTTTTGAGGATCCACCCTCACACCATCCTTTCCTACAATATGACACAGGTACTCAACTTCAGAGGTGCCAAACACACGTTTATATTGTTTGAGCAAAAATTGTGGTTAGACAATAGATGGAGAACTTGATCCACATTGGTGAGATTGGCTTGCCAAGTTTTAATATAGATGAAAATATAATCAAAGAAAATTAAGAAAAAAGGATGGAGGAAAGGAAAAAATACATGATTCATGAGACTTTGAAAAGTGGAGGGGACATTACACAGGCAAAAAGGAATGACCAAGAACTCATAGTGGCCCTCATGAGTTATAAAGGTAGTCTTAGGGATGTATTCCTCTTTCATGTGTATCTGGTGGTAGACAAAACATAGATTAAGTTTTGTAAAGTATTGGGAACCACTTGGTTCATCCAAAAGGTCATCAATGACTGGAATGGGAAATTTGTCTTTGATTGTGAGTTTGTTGAGAGCAAGAAAATTAGGAAACATGTTCCAAGTGCCTACTTTCTTGAGTACCATGACTACCAGAGAAGAATAAAGGTTGTTACTAGGATGGATGACACCTTATTCTAGCAATTATTTAATAATTTTCTCATTTTCATTTTTCTAGGCAAAGGGATGATGATAAGGGAGAACATTGGGAGGAAGAATGTCGGGTACGAGAGGAATGGAATGATCATGGCACCGCAGAAAGGGGGAAGTCCATGGGGATTGTTATCACACAAACTTGTCAGAGTCTTGTGGGTTTGTGGTTTCTACCTAAGTCTGTGTTTTTCCCTGTCTCTCTCCTTTCGCAGACCAATTCTTAAGTTTTTTCCCCTCCGGCTTGTAAAATCGTTTTTGTTTGCCCCCCTCTGTCTTTAAAGTGCTCCAGTATCCCTGTTTTCCTAGCCCCTATCCAGTCATCCAAGTATTTTTTTACACAGGCCGCAGTCGTGGGCTCAAAACACAACACTCAGAGCGATCCATTCTGGACTCGAATCTAGCAAAAAGGCAGGTTCAGCTTTCAAAGGCGGGAATTCCATGTGGAGTTTATATTAGCGGCTTGCGGGCGTTCCGAATATTAAAAGTTGTCCGAAGTATAGTGCCGGAGAAAAAGGCCCAAAGAGAGCATGAGTCATTGATCTTTAAAGGGACAGGTGGTAGTTGATCCAAGTGTTCGGGGAAATAAGCTTCGCGATTTTCGAAGTGAGAAGTGTGTGGAATTGCCGAAGTGCCAAATTCCCCAAGTGCCGAAGTGTTTCTCAGTCATCCGATCCAGAAGGACATGCGCCAATTTATCGCCAGCTCCAGGTGAAAAGCAGTTGAAAGAAGAACTTTGAGTTTTGACTTTCCCAGAGTCTAGAGGTCCAAAGTAATTCTTGGCTATTCGATTCAAGAGCATGCGTTGTCAGATCCATAGCTCTGGGTAAAAGAAACTGAAGGCAAAGGTTTGAGTTTTGATTTTCCTGAATTTCGAAGCCCGAATTGCGAACCAGATCTCGATCGTCGATTTGAAAAAAGAAAATTCGATCCATCAATCTAAAATGTGTTAGAGTTGGGCCGTTGATAAGAAAGCCTCATGTCAGATCACAAGATCAATGGTCGCGCTCCATTGCGGGGTCAGAAGGTGCGCACGTTTTTAAATTTTCAAGGGCGGGCCATAATCAGAACCGTGGTTTTTAGAAAGGGACGCGTGGCGGTTCATGGTGAATTGCGGGGACAAAAGCGGTTTTCTTTCAAACCACCCTTGGTCGTGCTCTCAATCATGTAATTGCGTAGGGCCATGGCCCTAGGTCACATTGAAGAAGGAGTGATGGAGAGGAGTTGCGCCAAAGGCCAAAATCATTTGTATCAGTCACAAAAGAGGATCTGCACGACCTTGAGGTGCCGAGATTGACTCGAAAAAGTCATGAGCACCGCCTGGAGCATTCATGGATGTCAGGCCTCGTCCCGATCCCGATGAAGGTAGTTAGTGGAAATGGGGGTGGCATTTGAGACCTCGTCTCACCCCATAATTGGAAAGCATACTGAGAGATGCCATGGGGGGAGATTGTCAATCCGAAGTTTCCCAAGGGACAGATTTTTTGGCAAAGAACGTAACTAAGTTGGGCTCGCGTCTGACATAAGAAGGACTGCATAGGCTGATCGAGTAGGCACTGAATAGAAACTTTGAATGCGAGGGTCTAATTGAATTCCTGGTGGTTGCAACATTTCTAGTATATATAAGCAATTTTGATATTTTGTTAAGGTCAAATGGTTGAGCTAGGCTCCTTGCTATTGTAATATTTTGATGAAGAACACTGGATCTTTGGTTATGTCTTGATTTGAGACTTCTTAATTAATCTAAGTCATTTTTCTTACTCCATCTTATTTGCCTTTGATACTGAGAGAGTTCATGATTGACTGATTCACATGGATTGTTGTGACTATATTATGATGAATGTTTGATTATAATGTTGTTATGATTTCTTTCAGTTTCCTTGAAATTTGAATCCAAGAGGATCTTTTGTTTAAGATTTTCTTCCTTAGGCTGTAGGAAGGCCTGATGTTCACGTCAGACCTCTACACTTTTCTCACCAAAGTCTTCCTCCTACTCACCTTTACTCCAACTTACTGACTGAAGTTGATCCAATACCTTAATTGTTTGCGCATACCAGTCCAGATTTCTGAGTTAGAACGTTATTTTCATTGAGTTTTCTCCATTTGGCCTCTTAAAACTCATTTAAATTTACTATATAAACTGATGGGTACTGGGCTTACATTCTATGCAATCTGAGGGTGACTTCTAGTGTTAACATTTCTGGCGTCGTTGTCGAGGAAGAAATTGAATACTTTTCCCTGAGATAGAATGACAGAGAATCTCTGATTCTGAAGGTGCATCAGAGATCAGTACCACTGAAGATTGCAACTTGCACCTGAATACTCCACTATTTTGACTACACTGTTTCAGTTGTGGCTCCGAAAGGCAGACACACGAGGTCTACTCCACAACTTCCTCTAGCCACATTTGAAGCTGACCTAGAGAAAATTATCAGAAAAGGAAAAATCACTCAGGAAGGTACTTCAACGGCTGTACCAGGTGATCCCGATAATCTTCTTAATCCCTCTTTACAAACTCCAGAAGATGCTTCTTATTCTCCTGTTATATCGCTTGCTGGAGTTTCCAGAAATTTGAATTTTGGGAGTTTTCCTATTGATTTCTCCCCTTCTATTCCTGGTTTGGAAGGAGAGAGCTTTGACACCCCTATCTCCCCTAAATTTGTGAAGTGGTTCAGACATGGGGCCTTAGAAGTATTTCCCACTCCAGGATTTACCACTCCTCCCCCTATTAGAGTTGCTGCAATTACAGAAGGGGAAACCTCTGTTCCCTCTATCCCCTCATCTTTATCTCCTAATGCTCAACCTTTTCCTTTTTCTCCCAGAAGCACAACCCTAGTCTCACCTGTCCAAACTCCATCTCCTCTTGGTTCTCCTCCAGTTCATGTCCAAATGGCAGGTGCTAATTATCCTAGGAACAATATGGCTGAGATATTCGCTGCTAGATACACCCCTCTGGTTTTACCTCAGCCTATGAATGCTCTCCTAGACACAAACTACCTTAAGTACATGCCCCAGTTCACAGGGGAGGGAGACGTGACTGCAAAAGAGCACCTTGCATCCTTTTATAGATTTGCAGAGATTCAGGTCATCGAAGATGAAGATGTGTGGATGAGAGTTTTTGTACAAAGCCTTGATGGTGATGCCAGGGATTGGTGTAAGGACTTGCCTCCTAGATATATTGACGAGATTTCTGCTCTGGATGATTCCTTCTTAAGACATTAGGGGAATAAAAAATATCTCCTTTATTATATTACAGAATTCGGGGCACTTAAGAGAGAAGAAGGGGAATTTGTTTCAGACTTCTCGAAAAGATTTAATAAGATGTATAAAAATATTCCCGCTGAAATTAAGCCTACAGAAACCTCCGCCAAGATGACTTATGCTAGTGCTTTTGACCCTGATTTTTGCTTCCTGTTGAGAGAAATAAGAGTTACCTCCTTGGATCATATGCAAGATGCAGCCCTTGAAGTAGAATCCAATATATTGGTAGATGACAAGCTTAGGAGTAAGGCTGATAGAGATAGAAGAAAATGTAGGTTTGAAACTCCAACTTCTAGTTCCTCTACTGCCCCCCCCTCAAACAAATGAAGTGACCAAGATACTAAAATCACTTTCTGCTAAAGTGGAAAGGTTGGAATTGGAAGGAAAGGAGAGCTACAGGAATACCCCAAATGCTGATAATAGGGGTAGTTTCAAAAGACCAACTAATGCCCCTCAGACCATCCAAAGAGATCAGAGAAACAGGGACAGAGATGATCAGAAAATCCAAACTCCTCTCCAAAATAACTTGGTTACTAATGAAGAGGAAGAGGAAGAAAATATTGATCCTGAGATCCATTGCCTTGGAGATACCTCTTCATCCCCCCATTTAACTCAGTTTGCATACTAAGAGGCCCTCATGAGTAATCAACTGAATGAGATGAGTAAAGGATAAAATACCAGCAATGATCTGAATAGATATGACCTCAGATCCAAGAAGAAAGAAGGAAAACCTGACATTCCTGAGAAGCCTCCTAGAGATGAGAAACCTGCTAAAGATATAGCTGACAAAAACAAAGAAAGAAAGGCACAAAGCCCCCCACCAGTGGTAAAAAGTCCTATCCTAGAGGTGAAGGAGATTTTAAAGCCTCCCTCGCCTTATAGCTTTGAGCATGAGATTCAAAATATTAGAATCCTTGTACCTCTCTCAGAGTTAGTCAAGCATGAGAATTTCAAAAGGTGGCTATCAAAAATTTTTCAGCCCGAACCTGCATCTCACTCCACAGACTTAGTTAACCTCCAAGATGAAAGGACAACTGTCATATTAGGGCCTTTGGTAGAGGATAGAGACAAATCCTCCCCTTCCTTCTACACTTCATTGAACATCCATGATAAGGTGTTGCATAACTGCTTGATGGATTTAGGGGAATCTCACAATCTTATGCCTAAGATTGTCATGGAAGAGCTCGGGTTGGAGGTTACAAATGCCTACCATGACCTGTATTGTTTTGACTCCAGGAAGGTGAAGTGCCTTGGGGTTATCAAAGACCCGGATGTTTCTCTGTTCCAGCTACCAATGAAGAGCGTGGTCATGGATTTCGTAGTGGATGATGTCCCCCTAAGTTCGGGATGCTCCTCTCTAGATCTTGGATAAAGAGACTGGGGGGAACCTTGCAGATGGACCTTTCATACACCACCATTCCTGTTTTCGGGGGTGAACAAAGGAGACTTTACAGGGAAGAACAACTTGCATACACCATTAGTGATGAAGAAAACCCACCAACCATCCTATTTTTTCTTTTGACACTGATTTGGGATCCAACATATTGCAGCTCACTGATGCTCCTGAAACTCTTAAAATCAGAAAGCAACTCATTAATTTTTGTGAAATCCCTCCTCCAACTACCTCTGTTTGGAATATGTTCTTTGACGGAGCCTCTTCTAAAGAAGGTGCTGGTGCTGGAGTGGTCTTTGTTTCACCTTGTCAAGAAACTATACCTTTGTCCTACAAACTAGAATTTGAAACTACCAACAATGTGGCAGAGTATGAAGCTCTTGTTTTGGGTTTAAGGGCTGCAAGAGACATGGGGATTAAAGAGCTATCAATATTTGGGGACACAAAACTAATTGTTCATCAGATAAAAAATATTTATAAAGCTAAGCACCCTAGGCTTAAGACTTATAGAAATGAAGTATGGGACCTAGTTGACAATTTCTTCCTAGCTTTCAACATTTCATTTATTCCAAGAGAGGAGAATACCATGGCTGATTCTTTAGCTATCTCAACAAGCTATTTTAGAGTCCCATTGCCACCCAAACTCAAATATGATGTAGAGGTGAAATATAGACCCTCTATACTTGAAAATGTCCAGCATTGGAACGTGTTTGAGGATGATAATGAGATTAAAACGTTTCTTGAGTCTATTGATGAGTTGTCTGCTTTACATATTGATGAGGATCATGATTATGAAAGTAACCCTCATGCAGATGTATTTTTAAATAAAATTGCCAATCACCATATTGTTCAACTGCCTAGCAATCATATTCCAAAGGGACTAGTTCCTTTAGAAAGGTTGTTTGATGGGAATGATGTGGCAGTAAAGTTTAAAGGTTCAACTAATGATGTTGATATAACTGAGTACAATATTGGTACATAAGAGGATCCCAAATTTGTCAAGTTGTCAAGAATCTTGTTAAGAGAGCAAAGGGTTGAATATGTTGAACTGTTAAAAGAGTTTGTTGATGTGTTTGCCTGGATATATGAAGATCTCAGAATATACGACACAAATATCATTGAGCAAAAAATCCCATTGAAGGAAGAGTCCAAGCCATTTAGGTAGAAGTTGAGACAAATAAATCCTATGATGTTGCCCATTATGGAGAAAGAGGTAAAAAATATTTTAGATGCCCAGATTATCATTCCTTTGAGGTATTATGAAAGGGTGGCCAACTTGGTCCCACCGATAAAGAAGAATGGAGAAATCAGACTATGTGTCGATTTTCGAAATTTGAATAAAAGTTCTAAAAAGGACAACTACCCCTTACCAAAGATGGAACACATATTATAGAGGGTGATAGGTGCATCTAGGATGTCCATGATTGATGGTTTTTCTGGCTACAATCAGGTCTCTGTCTTGCCTGAAGATAGAGAGAAGACAACCTTCACCACTCCTTGGCGTATAATCATGTATGCTAAGATGCCCTTTGGGTTGATGAACACAGGAGCAACCTTTGAGTGAGCCATGGACATAGCCTTTATTGGAAAGAAGGACAAGTTTATGGTCATTTATTTGTATGATATAACATTGTTTTCACAATCTGATAAAGAACATTATGGTAATTTAAGAAGGGTCTTCTTGAAATGAAAAAAAATGGTCTCTCTTTAAATCCCCAAAAGTCATTATTTTCCATGAAAGAGGGGAAATTGTTAGGACATATTGTGTCAGCTGAGGGAGTAAAGATTGATCCATGCAGGGTAGAAACTATGCAAACTTTGTCATTCCCTATATCCAAGAAAGAAGTCCAGTCTTTCTTGGGGAAATTTAATTTTTTGACAAGGTTTTTTTCAAATTTTGCTGAGTTGGTAAAGTTTATCACAACTGTGTTGAGGAAAGGGAATGAGATCAAATGGACTGCTAAATATGACAACTCTTTTGATCAAATAAATAAGGCCTTGACTGAAGCACATGTGCTCATCAGTCCTGATTACTCCAAAGATTTTCTGATTTTCTCCTTTGCTTCATTTGACACAGTAGTGGCTATTTTTTTGCAGAAGAATGTTGAAGGGTTAGAGCAACCCATTTCCTTTTTTACTAGGGCACTGAGAGATGCTGAAGTAAAGTATGACATCATGGAAAAACATGTCTATGATTTGGTCAAAGCTCTCAAAGCTTTCAGAGTTTATGTGCTGCATTAAAAAGTCATTGCATATGTCCCTTCATCTTTTGTGAAGGAGATCCTCATTCAACCTGACATAGACGGAAGAAGGAGCAAGTGGATTGCCAAGATCCTTGAATTTGATCTTGAGATAAAGCCCACCAAATTGGTTAAAGGCCAAGGTTTAGCTAGGTTGCTGGTTGAATCTAATTGCAAAGCTTTGAGGGTTCATTTCATCAACAATTGTTCATAAAATCATCAAGCTGAGTTTTCTGATGAAGGTTCTCAAGTTAGCCCTCCATTGGCAGGATGCACTTGGTACAAGGACATTATATTTTTCCTACAGAAGTTACAGCCTCATGATGGTATGGAAAAGAACAAGGTGAGAGCTTTGAAGCTCAAATCAATTAAATATTATCTTATTGATCAAGTTTTATATTGGAAAGACCCTTTAGGAGTGATTTTGAGATGTCTAGAGTGACAAGAAGCCCAAAGGATTATGTATGATTTTCATGACAATTTATGTGGGGGGAATCACTTTTGGAGAACCACAACCTACAAGATTCTCAGGGATGGGTATTTTTGGCCTAGTCTCTTCACTGATGTCTGTGAAAAAATCAGGTCTTGTGTCAAGTGTCAGAAATTCTCTGGAAAACAACATCTCAAGTCTTTACCATTGAAACATGTGGTAGCTTCAAGTCCCTTTCAACAGTGGGGCCTATATTTTGTTGGGGAAATTCTTCCTGCTTCAAGTGGTCAACATAGATGGATCTTGACTGCCACAAACTACTTTACTAAATGGATAGAAGCTATCCCCACAAGAAATGCTTCCCAAAGGGTAATCATTGGTTTTCTTGTGGATATTATAGCAATATTTGGTTGTCCAAACATAATTGTCATTGATAATGCTGCATCTTTCAAGCCTGAACCATTGATTAAGTTTTGTGAATAGTTTGGAATTACATTGATTCACTCTACTCCTTACTACCCCCAAGGGAATGGACTAGCATAATCCTCTAACAAGAGCCTTATTAAGATCATCAAAAGACTGTTAGAGGACAACAAGAAGGCCTGGGATACAAAACTTAAATTTTCTTTATCAGTTGATAGAGTGACAAAAAAAAGATCTCTTGGTGTCTCTCCTTTCCAGCTGGTGTATGGAGTTGAGGCCATATTTCCCTCTCAACTCGCCTTACCTGTGGAAAAATTCTTCCAATACTATCAAGGAGAACCAGATAATATGATCAGAGGAATACAATAGCTAGTAGAAGCACAACAAACGAGGGAGCAACTACTGAACAAAGCCCATGACCATCAACAGAAGATCAAGCAGGCTTTCGACAGAAGAGTAAGGAAAGAGGATTTCCAGCTGGGAGATCTAGTACTCAAGTGGGATGCACCTAAACAAGATAAAGGTAAGCATGGTAAATTTGATGCCTTAGGGATTGGCCCCTTCAAATTTTCTGAGGTTTTTTCAAATAACACTTACAAGTTGCAGGATTTGGAGGATGCTGAAGTTTTTGGTAGCCCTGTAAATGGGCATTTTCTGAAGAATTTTTTTACTTAAGCCATGAGTGGCTTCCCATGTCATTGTAAATATCATTTTTCTTTTGTTTTCGGTTTTTATAAGTGACTCCGTAACCCAACAACTAAGTCACTAGAACTACTTGTTCTTGGCAACTCATAGGGAGCATGCCATCCCCTGTGGAGCCAAATGTTATCACAAAAACTTTTCAGAGTCCTGTGGTTTTGTGGTTTCTACCTAAGTCTGTTTTTTGCCCTGTCTCTCTCCTTTCGCAGAACAATTCTTAAGTTTTTTCCCCTTCAGCTTGTAAAATCATTTTTGTTTTCCCCCTCTATGTTTAAAGTGCCATGGTCTCCCTGTTTTCCCAACCCCTATCCAGTCATCCAAGTCTTTGTCTACATAGACCGTAGTTGTGGGCTGAAAACACGACACTCAGAGTGGTCCGTTCTGGACTCAGATCAAGAAAAAAGGCAGTTTCATCTTTCAACGACGAGAATTCCATGTGGAGTTCAGATTAGTGGCTTGCAGGCGTTCGAAATCTTAAAAGTTGCGCGAGGTATAGCGCTGGAGCAAAAGGACCGAATAGAGCATGAGTCATTGATATTTAAAGGGACAAGTGGAAGTTGATCTAAGTGTTCGGGGAAATAAGATTCAGGAGTTTCGAAGTGAGAAGTGTGTGGAATTGCCGAAGTCCTGAAGTGTTTCTCAGCCGTCCGATCCAGAAGGACACACGTCAATTTATCGCCAGCTCCGGGTGAAAAGAAGTTGAAAGAAGAAGTTTGAGTTTTGACTTTGCCAGAGTTCGGAGGTCCGAAGTAATTCTCGGTAGTTTGATTCAAGAGAACGCGTCGTCAAATCCATAGCTCCGGGTAAAAACAGTTGAAGGAAAAGGTTCGAGTTTTGATTTTCCCGAAGTCCGAAGTCTGAATTGCGAAGCAGATCTCGGTCGTCGATTTGAAAAGAGAAAATCCGATCCATCAATCTAAAAGGCGTCAGAGATGGGCCATTGATTAGAAAGCCTCATCTCAAATCACAAGATCAATATTCGCGCTTCATTGCGAGGTCGGAAGGTGCGCACGTTTTTAAATTTTCAAGGGCGGTCCACAATCGGAACCGTGGTTTTTAGAAAGGGACGCGTGGCGGTTCATGGTGAATTGTGGGGACAAAATTGGTTTTCTTTCAAACCACCCTTGGTCACATTGAAGAAGGAGTGACGGGGAGGAGTTGCGCCAAAGGCCAAAAGCGCCCGTATCGATCACATAAGAATATCTGCATGGCCTCGAGGCGCCAAGATTGAATCGAAAAAGTTATGGGCACCACTTGGAACATTCATGGATGTCAGGCCTCGTCCTGATCCCTATGAAGGTAGTTAATGGAAATGGGGGCGGCAGTTGAGACCTCATCTCACCCCATAAATGGAAAGCATACTGAGAGTTGTCATGGGGGGAGATTGTCAATCCGAAGTTTCCCAAGGGCCGGATTTTCCTGCAAACCACATAACTAAGCCGGGCTCACGTCTGACATAAGAAGGCGTGCACATGCTGAAAGAGTAGGCACCGACTAGAAACTTTGAATGCAGGGGTCCGATCACATTCCTAGTGGTTGCAACATTTATAGTATATATAGGTATTTTTGATATTTTTTTAAGGTTGAATGGTTGAGCTAGGCTCCCTACTATTGTAATATTTTGATGAAGAACACTAGTTCTTTGGTTATGTTTTGATTTGAGACTTTTTGATTAATCTAAGTTAGCTTTCTTACTCCATCTTATTTGCCTCTGATACTGAGAGAGTTCATGATTGACTCATTCACATGGATTGTTGTGACTGTATTATGATGAGTGTTTGATTATAATGTTGTTATGATTTCTTTCAGTTTCCTTGAAATTTGAATCCAAGAGGATCTTGTGTTTAGGTTTTTCTTCCTTAGGATGCTGGAAGGCATGATGTTCACAACATACCTCTACACTTTTCTCACCAAAGTATTTTTCCTACTCACCTTTACTGCAACTCACTGAGTGAAGTTGGTCCAAGACCTCAATTGCTTGCACATACCAGTCCATATTTTTGAGTTAGAACATTATTTTCATTGAGTCTTCTCCATTTGGCCTCTTAAAAATCATTTACATTTACTGTATAAACTGATGGGTACTGAGCTTACCTTCTATGAAATCTGAGGGTGACTTCTAGTGCTAACATGGAGTGTTAAAGATATCTTAGTGTCAGGAGATTATATATTGTAGTTAAGGGTGCACACAGATTGTCTCAATGGTGTGCATGGAATGGAGTTGGGAAATGATTCTAGAATGACATTTGTTGAGTAACTTTTCCATTTGGTGGGAACTAATGATCTCAGGTGAACCTGTTGTGATTCCTTGGAATTTATACCAGTGTCCCTTCTATTGGAATTGCATGGTTAGTTCCTTAAAGTCCATGAGGATGGGGCCTAGAGCATGTAACCATTCAACATTGAGCACAATTTCACAACCACCCATGTCGCTAGCAAACATATGAGATTTCAGTTGGTACTGACCAATTTGTAGGTGCACATTTTCACAACACCCGATGAATCTGATTACAATGCCTTGACCTCTACATCCAAGGCCCTTTCCTTCTTCATAACCCATCTTGATTAGTATTCTCAAACCTACACCTTTTGTATGTTTCTCGAATGCACCAAAACCAACTT